>DWTW01002548.1:0-10877 GCA_018246275.1 Papilio slateri
ATCCTTTGCATGCGAGTAAGAGACAGAGCTAGCTATCAGTTGCCATGACAATGTTATATAATTTTTTTCGACAATAACAAATTTTTACGTGTTATTTATAGTTCAAGTTAGGAAGATAAAGATAAATGCGGGCGAAGCCGCGGGCTACGGCTAGTATGTTATATATTTGTAGGAAAGGATTTCCTTCTTAATTTAAAAAGTAGTTAATCTTCCATTTATATTTATTAACCATCTCATCTCTAGAAAATTGCTTGGTAATAAAAGTTTATAAAATATAGTAAAACCTCACATCCTTGGCTATGAATGTTTTCAATGAGTTTGGGTTCTTCCTTATATCCGATAGCTTCTGACAATAGTAGATAAATCCAAGATGTCTACATTGTGAGTTGATTAAGGTTCCCTCGTACAGTGTGAGTTATGGACGTGGGAATTCGGATTTACTGTCGCTACTTAAGCATTTGCGTAGTACGAAGTATACCATATGTTATGGTATTTAAAGTCAGTTTAATTTTTTTGTTTACAACTAACGAGTTATTAAAATAAGCTTGGTTCCTAAAGAATCCGTTATCTGCTTTTCACGGAGTCTTTTTTATAACAAACGTAAAGTTAAATAAGATTCCAGTCTTAATTTCTTCCTACATATATGTATTGCATATAAAATGAAAACGAGTACCGTGTACATTGTGAAAAACTGACAGCGAAGTGAAAACTTTTGCGCCGCGTACAGGAAATTACACCTCTTGGGAGTGCAGTTTAGGAAGCATGGGCATGTTTTGATGTGGCAAGAATGGCACGTGAACTCTCCTTGAGTTTTAGATATGAATGTGGAGAGATATGTTGGTAGGGTCAACCTAAGAAAACTTAGATGGATTGCGTGAAAGATGACATGATTAAGAAGGAAGTGAGGACTGAAATTACGAAAATCTGTTGTATCGACTCTACATAAAGTAGGAACAGCGCAGGAGGATGACGTTTATGCAGTTCCTAGGAAATAGACGAAATCTCTTTACTCGATAAAATGTTTGATTGCCTCAAATTAGAAAAAAGTGCCATCTAACGGTATGTTTATTAAACATTAAAACAACGCTATAAATTGTGTGCACGCAACATTATGTAAAATTTTCTGCTCCGATGACTTAAATTTATTTCCGCGCCAATAAAATAAATTCCTGTGCAACACCTTAATGTATTTATTATAATAAAAAATAATACTCCAAGAAGGTGTATCAGCGTCACCTCCTAACTTCTCATAGGCAATTCAAACATGTAAGAATTAATGCTCGTTGTAGTCGTTGAGATGCGCTCCCGGAGAAATAAGCTAGGCTCATTCAGTCAAAAGTTGCATTGTAAGGGCGTGCAGTCACATAGTTAATGTAAACTTAAAGTATACTGGGGTTAGACGGAGGAAGAACCATGGATATAGCCCTACATCCATCACAATCCAGATGAATACTGAGATGGAAAAGATAATAAAAGGGACAACATACAAAAATATGATATTGCACCATTGAAATAAAGCAATTTTTGAATTTGTTGAAAGAAAGAAAAGTACATTTAAGTTGGATAGGAAACTAATTTAAAGGTTTTAAAACAATTCTTAGTGACTTTGTTGATTTTGAGTCAAATACGTGCCAGAGCCGTGTGAGTTTTACAGAAAATGGATGGAATATGCTCTTTTATAAATTTTATTTATAAATTTATTTATAACTTTATTTCGAGATAACGCTAGAGTTTATCAACATTCCACAAACAGCACACTTACGAAAAATGATATCTTTTTTTTTAAAAAAAAAAGCGCACAAAGGTCGTTAGGCGGACAACGGTACATAAAAATCGAAAAGTAATATATTAGAGGAACTCTGCGTAAACTGTGGTCATAATAAAAATGAAATACTATATAATCTGTTTCTTTGTTAGCTTTTTTACCAATAAATGGATATAACAGCCAATATGAAAAAAATTCCTTAAACTCGGTACCGAAGGTAAACAACGAATCCAACACCGGAGCTTTTGGAAACCGGAACTTTGTTCTAAAGATATTTACTTTCGTAAACAACAGTGTATTAATATATCGCGAATAGATATTTCTTAACTACGATATACATTCGCTCTTTGTATTAATAATTCTTCTAAATACTCGTATAATATGTTTCTTAGGTAAATTAATGTTGCATTAGTAAGTGTAGGTAGGTGACGTAGACGAATTCAGGTGACGCTGACACCGACCAGATGGTGATGGTGACATGTTAAACTGTACTCGGTACCGACGAATGTACGCATAGATGTGTTTAGAAGAAGCCAGAGAGGTGTAGCAGAAACGTGCCAAATGAAAAGCCGTTATCCCTGCCTTCCTCTCTGATACGCATTACGTTTCTTAGATATCTTGTTAGAGGTAGTAAAAAACTGAGTATTAAACTTAGTATCCAACGTGTTAATGTGCACTATGAATAGAACTTTTCATAATTCCTATAAAACGACAGAGGATATTATTAAATGACGCAATAGTTGAAAATATTGTAAAAAAGTGAAAATCTTAAATTGTCATTTTTATGAATTTGCTTATAATGTATTCCTCGTATCTGTCCTCTCTCCGGCCCTTCACTGACCCCTTCCTAATCTTACATATTCATAACAAAAGGGTACACGGCACGTCCTAATGGAGTAGGATTAAGCAATTCATCTCTGGAGACAGATCATATAAACTGTAGGCCTATAAATAGATTATTGATACAATATTTACAAGCTATTCTTTGGTTATGTTTGTTTTCATTGTGACGAAGTTCTGTAAGGTTCTTGTCATCTCTCGCGTTTTTCTTTAATTCATTTAATCAATGTCTGCCACATATTTATGAATTTAGGATTTAATGATAAAGTCCTTATAAAGCTTAAAAACCGTTAAAAACAACGTAACAGTAAAACAACAGCTTAAAAACAACTTTATTTGTTTTTCAATATTCTTATTTCATTTCATACACGTGAAGCCAATTGTCTTTGATCAAATTGTTCTCATAGGTGGTTTGATGATATTATTTTCGTTTAATTTTAATATTCAAACATTCAGTGCCTACCGACTTTTCTAGGGGCTTGACCTTGAGAATAAGGGACCATATACAACAAACTCAGTTTATTTTGAAGTATCATATATTATCAGACATTTGTGAAGAAAATTTGGGAACGTTAATCAAATTACGATCATCGACAAAACTACGCGTCTCTTTTTTTCTTTTTTAATAGATTTTTTTCTTTTTTAAAGCTAAATACGTAAATTGCATATGTGTGATGATTTAGAGTGCAGTTTAGTCCTTCATTATTGTATTATACAAATTATATTGTTAACTGCATTTCTTTTAAGCGATTGCCCACTTATTCAACTCGCATACGATTGAATGTATTATCACCCGACAGACAACATTGTTACGAATTTCCATATCTGTCAATTCGTACACATTAATTATAAGAGTAGAGCAATAAATCATTCGAAGCCATCAGCTGTCGCGTCGGTATAGCTTTAGTGATTAATCATTAGATACACAATGGAATTGATTAAACTCACAAAACGTTTTTAATAACTTTTTGAAATATTTCTTCTGGTAGACCAGAAGAAATATTTCAAAAAGTTCCACTTCAATCGGCCACAACCACCTTCAATCGGCGTTGGTTATGTAATTACAACTTTGTTGTAATGAACGTAGTGCTGTTGATCTGTCTTTGTTGATTGATTTGTTAATGAATAACTGTATTTATCGATATAATGATTGACAGAACAAAAAATAATAACTTCATTTTAGATTGAGAACAACGCCATCTAGTTATAAACTTACCAACTTTGGTCGTATGTTTTTAAACCATTTATTGTTTATTAACGTTCTGATTGTTAATGCTAACGTCAAAGTTCACGTGACTAAATATTTAAAAGCAATTTTCATTCTCTTCCGAGCGTCTAAAATGTGATTAATTAGTATATCACATCAAACGTTGTCTATCTTAACATTGTACGCCGAGTACAGTCGACGGTATGTCGCGAAGTAGATCAATGGAACTTACGGCGTTGACACAAGGACTAAAGTCCTGTTATTGCGCTACAATTGTTCTTCTGCCCTTTGTACAAACATAAAGGACGGTTCAATCAGCGTGCGCGAAGGGGATGGACGTATTGAGTGGAACGACGCCGTTGCACGGGCGCGAAATTAAATTGCCCTAAATTGACTTATATTAAATTAAGGCATTCGGTTTTGTGTGCATCCGCCTTCACTGTTGTGCAACGTACAAAGCTTTGTTTGTTTCTGCATATGATATTTTGATATGCTGTTATTTTTGTTAACATACTCGTACCTTGTGTTCACTTTTTGTTTTATTTACTTAAATCTCTGGTTAGCGTTAACTACATCACACAATCAAGTACAAATGAATTTTTTGATGGCGAAACCTAATAGACATAAGCCTATTTATCGAATCGGAAAGAAACTTCTCGAAAATGATATTCCCGGTTTTGCTATACATACCAAAAATAATTAAAGCCCTTTGAATACACGTAACGATAATGAGGTGAATGTTGCGGTCGTGGACGCCCAGGGCGGTCCTATAATGATCAGACATATACTAAAGAAAGTCGATAAAGAGTGAATCTACATTACAATATGCGTGTATGTCTCAGATAGATATATAAATGAAATAGAGTATTACAGAAATAAAGATTTATTGGTATGATTTCACGTCAAAAAAAATATTCTAAATAAATTAATTGACAATATCTACAATTGCATTCGAATTCTATTGCAAGTACAAGTACATTTCTCAATCAGAATTTAATGGAAACTAATCAATGGATGGATGTTTAATCAAGATTCCAATTCTGTGACACCACTATTTATAATGAAATATCGCATCGTAATAATCGTGAACTCACTATGAGTTATGTCTATCCCCATAAACTTAGGTTAAAGGTTCAAAATCCTATAAAACTTTGGATATCTTCAGCATTCACATCTAGCATCTAGGACACTGCTGCCCATCCCTTGAGTCGCATTTGACCACATCCTAGGTACTAATATTTTTATTATGCTTGTTGCTACCCATGGGCATCCCATGGGTAGCGGTCACTTATCATCAGGTGACCCGCTTGCTCGTTTGCTACCTAATTCCATAAAAAAAGGGTTCCTCTGACCCATTTCCATTCGAAGTAGGTAATAAAGAGTAGTTTATAAAATACTAGCTGAGGCGGTAAACTTCGTTCTGCCTACTTATATCCACTTTATTTCACATTTAAGTTATTCGTTGTATTAATTTTGTGTTAATAGCTGGATGGGTTCCACTCGGGGATATTCTCTTCATTAAAGTACCTTGAGATATACGACATTTTTTATTTGTATTAGGTACGAAAAATTTATGAGAAAACGCATTTTCTTGATATGTTTTTCATGATTTTTATGAGTTATTCTGCTATTCGGAACAGAGACAAATCCATCAAATCATAGATAAAAACATCTGTACAACCATTCTTGAGTTAGAAACGATGTAACAAACACGACTTTTGTATAAATAGGTAACGATTTCTATTTATTTTTATTATTTAAACAGAGAAATTCATCTTTATTTGAAGGGCAGATGCAGTTGCATGAATTTGCATAAAAATCACAGAACACCCTTACACTTAACAATATAATTTTGTAGTTTTTAATTGTTATTTAAACATAATATCTATTTAACCGTCCATATGTCTACTACACTACTCTAAGAATGGAAGTATTCTATGATATCTAATATATATTTAAATTTATGTATATTTTCAGTCATATATATATTATTTTCAGATAATATATATGACTATTAAACGAAAATATTTCATCGCTCATAATCTACAATTTTCTTATTTATTTCATTCTGTTCTATTCCAAGTTTAATAGGCATTCCGATATAAATTGAACGATAGGGTGACAACAATCGATCAGGGGCCCGGTCAGCGCGGATTAACTGCGGATGAAGTGTCCCGAAAATGATGCATTATTCCCCCCTTTACCTCATCAGCGTTTGTGCGGACCCTTGTGTTGTTTTAATTCCTTCTTTTAGGGTTGAATGGTCTCAGATTGGGTACTGTCGGTAGATTTAATAAAGCGTAGTGAGCTACGTGCTAAGAGAGAACTCTGTGTTATATATTTTTGTAACAATCGTCAGTTTGAACTAATTTCTTGGTATGGTTAGATTTCTTTACTGCATTACTAGTTTTTTACAGTTGGGCTTTGAAGCCACGAGTGCACCAAAACTTATCACATTCACAATGATCCTGGTGTTAAACACAAGTCCTCCCTATTGATATTGTAAATTTTATTAAAGAGTACGTGTTATCGAAAACTTTTTAACAATTTCAAGGCCCACTAAAAACTTTTAAAATTATCTAATTCTATAAATTCATTAATGTTAAAATAAAAAATTTTGTTTAATAAATCCTACGTTAGCAATTTCATGCTTATTACTTTTATTGGAAAATGTTCATCTGATTTAAAGGTTACAATTATATTTTTCTATAAAATATCTATAATTGAAGCCATAGCAACCGTAGCCAAGAAACGGCCTCTAGAATTACATTATCCTAACTAACAAGCATCTACCCAGACCTGCAGACTGTAGTTGCGAGGGTTGTACGAGAAAAACGCTCCCGCCCGAAGCGCAATCACCCGTCCCTTCAGACGATTATTGCAAATAACTATTATTTCCTTCTCCATTCAATTGGCAGCGAACGCAGGCACGATATTTCTCTTTGTATTGCTAATTCTAGTGACAGTAGTTTTATCAATTTAGATCGAATTCACCCGAAGACCGTAGAACTGTTTGCACCGAGCCGAGGAATGTTTGAATTGAAAATGTTTGGAAAATTTAAAATCCCTTTTAACTTAATCTTCAACACTCAGCGTTAAACATGCTTACACCCATGTTGTTTGTTGGAAAGGTCATAATAAAAAAATGACCTCCAACCACTGACCAGATTATTATGAACCAAGATGTAAAATTATACTAAAGTCATTAAATTATCCTTAGGTATTTTCAAATATTAGTGTTGGTCCAAATTTCCTCTGCTTATCTTAATAGTATTGAACTGTTAAAATGCTGTATATATAAACTATTGTTTAAGCTTTAAAAATGGTACTGCCTATCTTATTTTTTATTTTTAGGTTTATTTCAAGATACGAAATTCGTACATTATTGTAAGGGGGAACTTAAAAAAAAATGGATATGATAATCGAAAGAAATCCTCGGCCGCGGTAATCCTAACAAATATTTGTCGGTGTAACATTGACCCAGCATCAGATGGGGCAACGCGGACCCCGCATCTATTTTATTCATCAGAAAGCCATAGACAAATCCCACCTATTGCATTTATGAATGAAACAATTTTCCAGGCATCGCCGCGATTTCGACAGGCAATTTACTAGCTGACAGTGGACCATTAGTCATGGCCGTGTCTCGCGTACTTTATTCATGTTTTGTCGGGTTAATAAGATCGCTGCCCGCTGGGGTGTGTTTCATATGACGTCATCGTCTTTGAATACAAACGAGGAAATTATTTATTGATATCACAATTGTTTGGACAAAGTCGTTCAGTTCGACAACTTAGTTATCTTACTTATGTAGACAGAAAATGACAATGTTTCTATCGGTTAAAAATATGAAATTTACGACATTGACAGCTTTTATCTTATCTGCGAAAGACAGACGCAGAAAGCTTCGAGCTTACCTTCTCATCAAGCATATGGGATATATCTTATTGCAACAAATCTACATTCTCCATTAATTTATAAGCATGTTTTTCTACTGTGATAGACACAAAACTTTGCCACTGAACGAATGTACGGGAAAATACCGACCCAATTCGTAAATAAGAGGTGAGACTGCAATTTGTTTGTTGAATGAAATGACTGAATCGCCTATTTCTTTCCCATACAATCTGGCAACGCATCGATAATTCTTGTTTGTCGCTTAACATCAAATGATACATTACTTTTTTAGGTAAAAATTTGCAAAATTAAATTTTCTGTCCTTCTCTTTAATGTCATCTAGTATGTACAATAAAACGATTTTTTTATGTTAGAAGGTGGCAATACATCCGCGACAAGCAAATTAGGTGCATATGCGATGACTACCTTTAATGGGTAACTGAGGGGACATACAGTAAAAGGATATTTCATTCTCCTATCCATCCCCTCTCTCATCAAATCCTCTTCCCCTTCCTAACCTATCCTTTCCTTATTAGAAAAGGATGGGAAGGAGAAGACGACTGGAATTGGACTTCCGGCACCACATCCATCAGGCGAAATGCAGAAATACTTCTACTTGACGCCTGTTATTTGTACGTTGTCGTATTTCACCTGTCACTCGGCACTATCGTGCAACAGCTTTTGTTGCTCATATTAATCGTTCTACGTATCTAAAGATTATTATGAATGTATATAAGCATTTCAATGAACACCAGTCGTAAAATCCTCGGCACACACACGCGTTGCGCCATTCAACTCTTTGTTTTCTAAATAAACGATGACGAACGCCAGGACGTGCCGGTCGTGACAATTGTGCTTCATTATTCGAAATAAATTGATTAGTGGCCTTTTCATTGCCTCATTTAGATATCACACTATCATCATCACACGATCATGCTAATTATATCCTAGTAGGATTCCACACGACTCAGTCTGCGTGAGTTTTCCAACGTACAGTTCGTGGTATAATATACTAACTCATAACTATGGTAAGCACAACACAACCCGAACAGGATTTTTGCTTTCGATACTAGATTTCCCAGGTCGACTATATGGGTACTATCGCGGTGTGCAAACACCTTTAATATCGATATTTTGTTCAAATATTATCCATAATGAAATTGCTGAACTATACGAACAGGATTTGTTTGCAAATGGCTAGATATTTTTTTACATTTTATTTTCTTCCACCAATCAACCTATGGTGCGAAGTGAACGACGGCAGGACGAAACGAGACGATCTCAATTTTCTAACAGTTTATAATGTGCCTAGTCCGATTATAAAATGACGAAATTCACAATCGGTCGGTGACATGTCCATTTACAAACATACATATAAACTATCATTCTTCTATTTTTTATACTTAAACTTTCAAATGCAGGATTTATCTGTTGTACAATATACGCCGATTTTTACACCTATTCGGTATTCCCAATGCGTTTGAAGGGAAAATTGGATATGACGTGATTATTAAAGCTTTTCTAAAGAGCTGGCAATTTGGCAGCGTACAAATCGTCCAGCCCTTTGGGACCTCGGACCGGACGGGGCGGTCCAAATGAGCTGTATTTTATTTTTGTGTTGAAACAGCGTACCTACACTTACACTATGCAACACGCATTTCGTCACATATATTTTTGTTTTATTAACTTTTGATTTAAATAACTAATCTAGATATAGAGGAAGATTTAATTATGTCAAAATATACAATGTTTCAAAAATAAAAAAAATACGAAGGAAATTGAAAATGTGAAAATGAGTGGCATTTTCGGAACAGAATAAAACTATCACGATGAATGAAAAAGAAATGAACACAACAATAATCAAACTTCACTTATCTTTATTATTTATTTTAAAATTAAAATCCTTTAACAAAATGTTTACGAGTGAGAGATGTAATCAAAAAGACTTTACAGCAAACTAATGTGTTTTATCCACCCATACCCATTACATTCTTGAAGCAGGACTTTACAAAATTACTCGGTAAGTTTTGCATGAATTTTAACTTGGTTTAAATACCAGTGTGATTTTATCCTTAAAAAAATATTATGTTTACTTATTTAAAAAAAACGCTTTAATAAGGGTTTTTTGTGTCTTATCTAAACATAAACAAAGTCGCGTTTTCACCATTTATAAATCAAGAACGGCTGCATAGATTTTTTTGATCTTTGATTTGTTGGATTTGTGTCAGTCCCGAATAGTAGGTAAATTAAATTAACAGAGACTACAAAGAGTATATAATTATACATTCAAACAACAAAACTCATACAAAAAACTAAAAATGTATATCTCAAGGTGCTTCAATGATGGGAATTGGCCCAAGTGCAACCCATCCAGCGAATAATAAGGTATTATAATACATATACGTACACAACGTATTTAAATTCTAAGTGGGAACGAAGTCCGCCTGGTTAGTGGGATTATAAATATAACACAAAATTTACGTGATTACACACTTTAATAAAAAATTGTATGTGAAATTACAATTTTTTATTGAAATCAAACTTAATTTCTTAATTTAATTTAGATGAATTTAACAAAATTTTCAATTAAACTTAAAAACGTATAAGTTATAGTGTTGCAAGCATAAATAACAACAAGCATCGTTCACATTATGCATTGCGTATTTGTGTGACGAATGACCTGAATTATACATAATTTTATCTACTAATGCGCTTTGAATTCTATACGACAGAATGCAACGAGAATGTATCATAAAATTTAATCGAAATGTTAGTTCTTATTGTACCTTATAAATGTTTAGTATCAATGTGTAAAGTATTTCGTTAATACCAGTAAGAACAACGTAACACTCCCATAGAATTACGTCAACGTCGACTCGACCTACTTACGTTTGACGAAATCTATGAACTGCAGTGTACTTTCTTTGATAGATAGATAAACAGCAAACAACTTGCTTAAAATAACTATTTATTGGTGACATTGTAGTGACAAGCCTTAGTAAAAGTAAAGCTCTCTGTAGTTATTATATATTCGATTAACATTCGACAAAAGCCTAAAATACACCGCCAATAACAAAAGACAATATAAAATACAAAAGACAATATATCAACCGGGAACCGGACATTTTTAATGTATGAAACGTAGCCCATCTGTTATTGGAGGCTATG
>DWTW01002549.1:0-10876 GCA_018246275.1 Papilio slateri
ATATGAAATATTAGATCATCGAAATAATTTACTAATATTTATTTTAACCATGTCCAACCAATTTTAAACTTGGTTGGACAGGTTTACGACATTAGTCGAATGGCGTATTTGAACCCACGACCATGTTGTGCATGTTGCGCGGTTCGTACCCTTAACCATTAGGCTATTGACGCTCAAAATATTAACTAAATACTTTATAAATAGGTAAAAAACTTTTAAATATTAAACGGATTTAATGAAAGAGAAATATTAATGATATTGTTTATGTACAAAAAGCTAAAAATAATTACACCACTATCATCAATCTAGGGCTTTGATCAGATTTAACAATTCACTAAAAATCGAGAAATAAATAAAACTTTTAACCAAAAAACAAAACCAACTTCAAAAAAAACATAAATGCACTAAAAAGTAAAAAATAATTTTACGCAATTAGAAATAAGAGTAATTTTACAAATGTAAAAATAAATTCTTATTTTTATTTTTGGAGTCGGTGTCATGGAAATACAAATATACGAGAATTCCTTTATAATAGATACTATTATACAAACGAACATCTCTCTCATGTTTAACTAGTTACAGACCTACCTTGACTGGCACCGACTTCGAAAAATAAATTAAGAATGTATTTTTATATTTCACTGTGTACAATTACTCTTATTTCTAATTGCATAAAATTATTTTTTACTTTTTAGTGCGTTTATGTTTTTTTTGAAGTCAGTTTTGTTTTTTTTGTTAAAAGTTTTATTTATAATACGTCAAGTCCGATTATAAACTGTCGAAGTTCATCGCCGGTGACATACGTAACCGACTGAATTCTTTCAGTAAGGGTGATCAAACCACCGAAAGTTGAGTCGGTGTCGAGGTGTATCACATTCTAAGTTTAAATGGCTGATTTGAATTATTCCGTTTGCAATCGCTTTATGATTTATTAATAAATATATCAAATATTGAGATTATACTTGATACATTTTTAATTAATCCACTCAACTAAAACCAAGATAAACGTAAACATACTAATCAAGACTTTATTAATGCAACGACCTGTTGAATATGCATTTGCTGTGAAACGGCAATATTGAAACTGTGCCAATATCTGCAAGATAGTTATTCAATTATAGGTCGTAGAATTTATCTCTGTAGTGGACTTTTCTGTTTAGCTAACAACACAACAGCGCCTCTGTATCATTTAGATATGTAATTTTTATTACTTTGTATCTGAAATGGCCAATTAAAAACTTAAGTCTAATTTTATTTATATAGCATTTAAGAATTGAGATACATAATGGTTTACTTTTTTATATTTTACTTCATCATACATTTTATAAAGTAGTACATTTTTTTATTTTTACAATAAATTTATGGTTTTTATTTTAATTTTGTTAGTGTACCTTTATTTTCCTAATGATAATTATGGAACAAATTTATAAGTCAGTGTAGCTTTTTAGAATCGCTTTTTTAATCACTAAAAGAGAAATTGGTAAATCTATTTTTGTGCACTTAAATTTACCATAGGCAAATTGATTCCATAGACAAACATTGTGGCGTCCTCCGAGCGGATGTTGTTTATGATCGACATTTTCCTTTGGAAATTGGATGTGGACATGAAGTTCTAAAATTTGTTATATTTAACTATTATTTTACTGCCGTTGAATTTATTTCATGATGTTGAACCTTATAATATAACGGTAGACGTGTAAATAGTGACTTAGTCGTTCTCTGGACGAATTAAATATTAGTTTTTTTTTCTTCAGAAATATAGCGGGAAATCTCCGCTGTGACGCGCACAAACGTTGATAATTTACGGAGTCGACTGCTGAGGTGTCGTGATAGGTTGTTATGTAGTTATCTTCACTCTGACAGTGGAACCGTGTTGTATATTTAGAATTGACAATGTCAGACGAAATGGCGGTGGGTGATAACGCTACAAGCGATGAGAATAAAGTAAACAGGGACGAAACGACGACAGAGAACGTTGAAGCCGCTGGTGAGGCTACTCCAGAGTCCTTGGATGAGCCTCGGATAGAGAACACGGACGAGCCGACGGCCCCAGTGGCGGGTGAGTACTTTCACATAACCTAATAATTTATTTGATGACATAAATTAACTTCACACCACAACAATTTTTATTTGTTATTAGTTATTTTAGTTAAACATAGAGAGTCTGGTAAATAAGAGTTTATTTTAACTCCAAAACTACATAAAAATATTAACTAAAATGACAAGCAAGTTGTTCATGCTACATTTATTAACAATTGTCTGTTGCTATGGCAAAATAAAGAACTCACTGTTCAGCTTTGGCACGTTGACATCTTATTTAAGCCTAGTATATTACTTTACCATTAAATCTTCAATCTACAAAGTATTTTTTATCTTTTGATTTGAGCGAGATTGTCATAAAAATATCTTAAAATGCTTTGTAGTCTTCTACTAACATTTAAAATTATTATTTAAGATTATAATAGAAAACTTGCAATATGAAATTAGGAATGAAGTGGAAAAAATCATATCAGAACTTAATCTAAGTTTGAATGGAACATTTTATATATTTACATGTGCATAAAGATTTTTCTCGGAATTCATTTTTTAATAACTCTAAGGATATAGGCAACTGGACAATCACTCAGAATAGGAGTCATTTTTCTAAAAATCAATTATTTTATTTTTCATATTAGTAAAATAAGAATCGCACACATTGTCGGACATTAATAAAATCAACTTTCACATTTACATCTAAATTCAATTTATTTAAATTTTAGTTAATAATTAATAAAATGCGAAAGTATACCCTTTACTTGTTCTCATCATGACCAATATGAGAAGGCAGTTTTTGACACAAAATTTTCCCATTGTGACTTATGGCTACCAATAATGTTGATATAAAATTATGATTTATTAAATTGCAATCTCTCGGAGTTCGGCGATTATTTACAACCATTGAGTTTAGGCTATAGTTATATGAAGTATATAAGTAGAAGTAAGAAGTATAGTTTTGGATGGAGAGTCCTGAACTTTACCATTTTCTCTACATCTTACAATTGATTTAAGGTTTGTGGTGTATATCATTAATCAGTAAAGAAGGAAAATTAAAATGCATAATGGCTTTTTAATTTTCCTTTTTTACTTAGGCACAGTCCATAATGGTGCCTTAGTATAAGAAATTTCTCATCGCTTTTGAGACATATCTGCATGCATAAATGCAAAAATATTAAAACATTTTTTTCTCAGACATGCAGATGTCTCCGAAAAACTTGCGAAAGTGTTGGTGAATCAATATTAAATTAATAATTATATAATACAGACAATAAGTGAAGTTTTTGACCAAGTCATGTGCTTGTTCTGAACACATATGATACATAATTGAAAAGTTGAGTATAGTTATTTACCAGCCACATAGAAACAATTTACACACAAATTTTCTGTGACTATCAAGTACACTAGAACATCATTTATTTGAACTAATTGGGAGATGGGTGTTCGGAAAACCAGTTTATTCAGATAAATGAATTGTAACTAGGAATTTTTAAAGTACAGCTAAGTTTGTGCATAAAACATCTTCAATCAATATTATACATACAATTTATAAAATTACCATTTGATGAAGTCATCAATTTTGGTCTGTCGAAGTGAGCCTAATCTCTCACTTGCAGCTAAGTCACACACTTTTTTCAGGCCAGACATCTGTTACTAGTCGTTTTTGTAGTCATATAATTAAACAAAAATATTCATCTTTATTTTTGAACAACTTGTTAATAAAATTCTACCAGCGCACTACTATGTACATATGAACTAATAGTTCAGTTTGAATGTTCAGGTGATTGATATCCAGATAATCAATCAAATCCTGTATGTGGCAAATTAGCACTTGAGATTATGCCTGGTCGGTTTTAGCATCAGCAATTGTTTTAGCGGAGGGGGTTATCCTATAAATAGTGCTGAAGTTCTTTCTTTTATATAAAATAACAAATTTCAACACTTAATTGCATAAGAACAGAAAATCTAGAATACATCCTTTTAACAACACAAATTTATTATGACCAATTATTGTTTTTTTTTTTTAAATGGACAAATGAACATTTAAGGAAATTCCTTAAAAAGGTTCATTTTATCTGAGAAATTATTTAACAAATATGACATGAATCCAATGCCTATGACTTGAATCCATTAGTGGAATACTTATCTCACTTTTTTCATGTTTTCACTATCATATGAAGATATGAATCGTTGCTTTTATTTTTTGAGGCTTCTGATATTTTTTAGTTAGTAATGCCCAAGTGTTTACATTGTTTATCTCTGAACCTATAGACTGCTTCTGAACAGTCCAAGCGACTATATAATGGGATCATCTCCTGACAATAAATGAGCCTATAACAAATAAAAATAATTTTGTTGATGAATTTTGCACCTTTAACTCTGAGTTCACACTGCCAAGCATCTTGACATCTCGGTTTCTTTTATAAAGAAAGAGAGAGATAATGTTTTATGTGATGTTTTTAGCAGTGTGAACTCACTGTAAGATTGAGCATGTATTTTGTGTGTGCAGATTAAAATATTAATCAAGTTACTGTGAATCCCTAAAGAAGCCCAGCACTGCTTTAACATTGTTACTAATCTCCGGAGCAACCTGCCTAGCAGAGATACTTTGCCATGTAGGAGGATGCACTGCTATGCAGTGTATCTCTATACTGTTTCCTCACTCTCAGTGCGAACTCTGTATCTTTATACTGAGTTTAAATTGTCAGGAATACACAATAAGTGGCATATTTATAATTTAATTGTTGCCTAATAACTTCTATTTATTGATTATCAAAGCAAAGTATTTCTTTAAAAATATATATCAATGTATGGGCTGGATCTAATGCAGTAATTTGTGTAACTGTGTCAGTGAATCATGAACTCATTGCCTAATGTGCACCTCAAGGAATGTCTTTAATTGCTTAACAAACAATAATTAGAGTTTTTGTTCTAACCTATATAGATTGTTGTAACCAGTTTTTGGTGAATTCATATTTTTGAACCAGTCTTTGGTTGCATAACCATAATCAAAAATTTTGTTTGGTAGAGGCTTCAAGAACGCATCTGTTGTAGGAATGGGCTGGCTCGACCGGTAAAATACCACAACCTCACAGAAGACAGGTGTGAAGTAGAAGTATTCTGTATTTTGTCTGATTAGTGAGGTGCCGGAGGCCTAATTCTACTTCGCTTTCCCTTCCTATTCTTTTTTAATAAGGAAAGAAAAGGGATTTATCTTTAATAGGGAATATCTTTTATTCTTTTTATCTCCTTCTATATCCATTAAAGGTAGATAGCAGTCACTTAATGTCAGGCGAACTGTTTGCTCGTTTCCCACCTTCTTCCTAAAAAAGAATGAAAATACTGTAATAAAAATTCCCAATTAACCTGCTGTATGGATATCTACATTAGGGTATTTCATATAACAATATTTAGAGCCACAAGACGATGAACAGTAGCATCCTCTGGTGATGTGGTCCTATTGCCAAGCATGGTGATTATGACATCCCTAAAAAAAATCTTTTTTCATCTCAACATCATATTGAGCATGTTGGCCGCATTACATATTTTGTCTCTTTTACTCAAAGCCAAAAAAAAAATTGATTACACAAATTAATTTTATATTATCACTTGATTTTGCCTGCATGTATGCAACAGTTTTTTCTTATCTTCCTTGCTAGTAAATTTTATCTATCTATAAGTAACATGTGTCAAAAGTTATTGTCTAAATATTATACCATTAGATATTATACTATACCATTACCATGGCAACCGATATTAGAAATGGTGCTTTTATATTTTTTTCTATGCATTGGCAACAGTTTATTTTGGTTACCATTAGGCTTCCCAATATTTCATATCATTATTTGCGCAATCACATATAACGACATAGTCTTTCTATATACTAATTTTCATTAAGATCAATCTAGCCGTTCTTAAGTTATACTCTACAGATATATATAGTAGTATAGATTTGTACAAACGCATTTACCACTATGCCATAACCGAGAGAGATAATTCCTAGATCAACTACACTTGACATCTGTCAAAGATTAATTAAGTGCAACATTTACTAAACAAATCCTACAAACATATAATTTTAATTTGTTATTCATCGCACAAGCGGATCAGGCACAATGGATAATATTAAGCCTAAATCATATTAGCCTCAGTTTGTCAAACTATTTTCTGGATACAAAGATAGTTCCAACAGTTAATGGCCTACAATTGTATAACACCCAGTTCCTGAAATATATGTCAGATTTTTATTCAACAAACACTACTGTCAAGTGAACTGTAATTTCAGACATCTATATAGTTATCCTACATTAATCATTTGTTAAGAGTCCAACTAACTTCTTACTACAACTTCTTAATTGCGGACGTTGCTTTTATTGAATAATTGTCGAAGACCATTGAGAATACAATATGTTAATTACATTTTATTCAAATCTTTTTTTCGGGATAAAAGGCCCTTTACAATGTGTACAAAAATTGAGTTGTTAAAATGTGAAAGTATGACAAACAAATATAACAAAAATAATGTTGAAAACAATTTAAAAGATAACCTGTTGGGATCTAATGCTGCCAGACGCTTACAGTAAGAAGCCAAGTGAAATCTTGATATTTTTATGAACAGGTTTTTCACTTAGACAAATCATGTTTAAACATTTATAGTTTTGTAATAAATAAGTAAGTATTAATTTCATTTGGGACATGAATCTATATATGAGCTTGCTGCAACTGGTAATAAAAGTTTGAATTTAATTGAATCATAATTGAAATTACAAGTTACACAAGCATTTGATTAAATAGGCTGTACTTGGGACAGCCTAAAGGTCATCCAAATACACAACCTATTTGTACTAGTTTTATGTAAAGCCTTAGCCAGAGATCCTTCTATGACAAAGCAAGTGAGGTAAATTGTTGTTCATTAATGTTTAGGATTTATCTTAAAGTACAAACTCTTTTGAATCCAGTTTTTTTCTTAAACTCACAGGCAACTGAAAAATATCATTGTTGTTCTACTATATGTATCATTCATCAATATAGTTAGATTGGTTCCCAAATCTCTTTTATTACCCCCCCTTTTGTCATTGTATTACAAATATAGTTTGAAAAACCAAAAGTGTTGCATATTTATTTTTCGACATCAGTTTATTATTCCAGTAGATGTGAGTTTATTAATAATTGTATAAAAACAACACCGAATTGAACAGTTATTTTAAATAGCAAACAATCTGGTGTCCCACTGAATGTAATAAATATGGATGATCCTGATACGTTGAGTGTTTTGGTCGTAATTGTGGCACAAACAGACATCGGGACGTCCACAATATTTTTGAATAAGTCTTTTTTTTTCATAAAAACTTTGTGTTGTGTGAAAATAGAATATAGCATGCTTGAAATAGTTTACAAATAGAAAATAAATTAAATGGAGGCAATTTAAGTTTGTAAATGTAATTGTAATATTGATATGGTGAGAATAATGTACCCCAACTTTTCGCGTCACGTGGCCTGCAATAATATGATGACAAAACGGGTGATAATACAAGCATATTTTTTTCTCTTATAATTTTTGCGTAATCATCTATGCGATATTTTTGTATGTCGATAAATAATTAATGCCTAAATGAATTTTATTTCTATTATAGATTTACCAGAAACAGATAGTTTAGAAGACAATGATAAACCAGACACTGAAGAAAAAGAAGCAACTGAAGAAAAAGAAGAAACTGAAGAAAAAGAAGAAACTGATGAAAAAGAAGAAACTGAAGACACATCACAAGAAGTAACAGATAAGAAATTAGATGAAGAGATACGCGGCACTAAACGCCGTGCGTCGATCGCGTTCAGTGAGGCCGGGGACGAGGACTTTAAGGGTTTCGAAGAGTCAAAAGAGCAAAATTTGTCTAAAAAGTATAGCCTCGTTTTAGGTGAGTTTTACTTTATTATGGAATCTGTCATCTTGATAGTTGGTATTCCACAACCATAGAAAAGATAAATATTACCTTAGCAAAGGTCCGTAACTAGCGACTACTGTTGCAGATTTGTTGTATGTGTTCATGATGATGATCACTTGATATCAGGTGAATGAATGTTACTTTTCTTACTTATATATTTTTTAGTGATAAATTATTATTAAGTCAACATTTGGTACGAAATAGTTCTAAATAAAAATAAATTTACTTAAAACTATTTCATAAATAAATTAAACTTAAATTAAAATAAATTAAGTTAATAAATTTTACCATACCTCTTGGATGCACACAACAGTAACCACAATCTCTTTTTTTTAATCATTAACTTTTTATTTTGCTTATTCAAAGATGGAAACTGTCTATAACTTATGCAAATTGTGAACTTTTGTGTGGCAATTTTAAGAGTGCATCTCAAACTTCAAAGCTGTATTACAACTAGTAGTAAATTAATACATTGTAAAAGTTTCTCCTTTGAAAGTTTCATATTAAATTTTATAAGGAAAAATACATCTTAAGAATACAACATTTTAACAGTGGTAGATCCCCGCAACAACAACATCTGTTGCATGAATGGGCCGGCTCGACCGGTGAAATACCACGACCTCACAGAAGACAGACGTGAAGTAGAAGTATTCTGCGTTTCGTCTGATGAGTAAGGTGGCGGAGGCTTATTTTTAGTCCTCTTCTCCTTTCTATCCATATCTACTAAGGAAAGGATGGGAAGGGAAAGAATTGGACGAGGAAGGGATGGATAGGAAAAGGAAATATTATACTCCTCTGTCCATTAATTTAAGGTAGGCAACGCACCTGCAACTTATTTCCTTGTTGCAAATGTCTATGGGTAGCGGTCACTTAACATCAGGCGACCGCTTGCTCGTTTGCCACCTTTTTCGATAAAAAAAACGGTAAGATCAACACAAAATAAATTTTATCTTTGTTTCACAGCTAAGACAGAAAGTGACAACACTTTCTACAAAATTTTAAAACGAGCATTGTCGAGCTATTCTTTAAACTAAATCCAGATACCATGTAGTTGACTACTTAGGTATACTCTTTACCAACTTTTCTACGTTTGCCTTATTTAAGTAGAAAAACTATTCCAAACATTTATGACAATTTTGAATAATTTCATATTACATCACAAGATAGGATCAAAGTTCGGTGCACTTTTAACATTAAAGCCTGAAGGCTGCCGTCAGTGTGTTAGTTTGAAGACTTTGTGCAAACTGGAATAAACGCGTCCGGATTTAAGATATGTATGATGGCGGATAAGGAAATTATTGTGTGGCACAATCTCGGTAGAGTTTATTGTCATATGTATTTACAATTTGTGAAAAACATTCATGATATTAAACAAAATTAATAAAAAAAAACATGCAATGTCTATTCCAGTGCTGCATTAATTTTTTAACTATAAAGCCTGCTGCGCCATTATAATTTATTTTCTTATCACTCCAGCAATAAATGTTCAATTCAATTGCCACCCCTTCCGGCGCAGGTAAGTGTATATTCAAGCAAATAATTCGATCGGCGGCCCTCACGGCCGTGTCCGCTGGCTACATTGGCTCGGCTCCCACAAATTGATCAATTTATAACTCTAGTCCAGACTTTTATTGGCGCTTATCCCGTTTAATTGGGCTGGAACGAACTAAATCGGAAGCACGGTGTCTATTACACTTAATAATGTTCCAGCTACTGAGTGGTCACTGTGACCTGTGCAACAAATGGTCTATCAATCGATATTCACAGGATTTTTATTACGTCGTAAAGATACAAAAGCAACAATGTTTATTTGTTAATAAGTGACGCACTTTAAGTATAATTCGTGATAAGAATTCATAATAAATTCTCGCACAACATCGCGCTTAAGCTTACCAATCTCAACGTCTCATGGCCACAATTTTTTTTAAAGAGCAGTTCAAACTAAACGCAATAATGTTTTCCCACTGTGTGATCGTAGAAATAGATGTTTCTGTTGTAGCCGCCAGGACAACATACGAAGGTATGGAAGGTATATTTATTATAGATATAGTTTTAAATAAATAAGCGTTAATTTAATTATAAAATAAATATTAGGTATCTAAATATTTAAAATACGTTGATATGTTGACTAAAAACTATTATATTATATTTATCGGCGGGAACACGAAACATTTGTCAATACAACTACTTAAAGTAATCTATTTTGTAAATTTAATTCCCAGAAACAATCTTGATAATGTTTTTATAATTATCAATGGTTTATAAATATTGTGCGTTAACAAATAATCAATAACTTCGTATTCGTTTTATTAAAGAACTTTTATTCGCGCGTTGATAGTGACGTATCAACGCAGAATATCTACTTAGTCAATAGCAAAACCAAACCTAATTAATATTGTCAGTTTAGAAAGAGAAACTATTGTAATAACACTTTTATAATTGTTAACTATTACTACAATTGTTAATGTGAACAAATAATCGATAATTCCGTAACCACTTTATAAAAGTAATTGTAAGAATCCGTGCGGCGGTACAGACTCCGCGAGACAAGACAACGATGTCAATACCATAACTTTAATTAACTAATATTGTAATTCATGTTGACTTAGTTATTGTAATAACTCTTTTATAATTATTAACAATTACTACAACTGTCAGTATTAGCCGGTGGCTTACAATTTAATAACTGCTTTATAAAAGTACTAGTAACTACATTGAGAAACACGTGGCGCTGCCATTGCAATGCTATTTTCTTAGCAACCATTGATGTAATATTTCCAATATTAACACAATGGCTGCTCTTAGTATTTCAACACATTTAATGCAGATTAGGAAGTGATTTAATGTTTTAATTAACTAAATAAATAATTCTCAAATTGACAAAGGTTACGCTACTCGAC
>DWTW01002550.1:0-10876 GCA_018246275.1 Papilio slateri
CCTATATATTTATAAGAAATTCAGATTTATTAATTTGGCTTAAAATCGAGAAAGATTGGTAGACCCCGGTATATGCACACAATACGTATTTACGTATTCAGAGAATGGTAAAATTACGGGCACAGTTCTCCATTGATTCTGCCAATAAACATCACAACACGCCATTGTTTAAAGGCTTATAGCTTACTTTAACACATACTTCCGTAGCAAAGTGTGTAACAATTTGGATATTTTGTATTGTTACCCGCTTGTATTGTTTTCATTGACTCTGGAGATGGCAGCTATTTACCCACCACAAAATAAGAATAAAAGGTATGTAATAACTAATAATGAAAAGAAACCATAACCATTATGGAGCTGAAATGAATAAAAACATGGAGATTTAAATATAAAATTATTAGGAAGAGACAGTACCAGTTCGGATTGCCACCGCGCCTCTTAATGTAGTATCGCTTAAAGCATGTATCATTTTATTAAGATTTTCTGACATCTCTTAATCTCGTTTTATGTGGGCCTTATATTAGAAGTTATTGTAACATAATGCAGCTGATATTTTTATTATAATTTCATTGTCGATTATAATCATATGCATATTGACTATGGTAAACATCACTCAAAGGGATAATTTAACATTTAATGTGTATTTGATAGTTTAAACTGTTTATAATGTATATAGGCTTTTTCACATTGTGAGGTAGAAAATGCATATGGGGAGATTTCTTAAATGCAAGCCATAAATCCATTGCCAGCCATTTGGTGTCTTATTTTAATGGAACCCGTCATTTCGAAAAGAGCACAAGTCCAATTATTTAAACTTTTCAGGGTTCCAAGAAATGTTTTTTATGGAAAAAATGTACAGTGCTAAACTATGCATAAGAAGTTGATAAAAAACATGTACCTATTTTGTATGATTCAAATATTATAAAAAAAAGCAGTTATACAGGTATTTTTAATTGAAATTTTCGGACTTTGCCCTTTTCGAAATGACCTCTTACACACAAATCTTTTCATTTTTGCAAGAAGTGAATAATAGATTTTTTTGATATCCATGGTTGTCTGCACAGAAATGTTGAAATGTGCTTTATAAATGCATTCCTACTTTTTTCAAATCTGAAACTTTAATTGACATTTTATCGCCATTTAATGTTTTTTGCAGAAATTTAAAACTGGTTTAACCATTCATATATTCACGTGTTGTCCACGTCTGGGGTAGACTTAATACATGCTATTTTTTTAGAGGCCAGGACTCGTGTCATTTTCACAACAAACTCAAGATTAATCAATAAATAAAATAGGGCCAAAAAAACTATTCTTGAAAAAAAAATGTGACAACCCTTTTCGAAATGACTGGTTCAATTACTTTAATACACAGCAGGCAAATGCAGAGAATAAAATTCTACATTCAACCTTTAACGATCTTTAAAGATTGCGTGGGAGAGAATTATTGATGTACATTAATAATTCTTTCCCACGCAAAATGTAAAATCCTTGCGGTATCAACATTATGAAGGAAAATGTGATACAAG
Organism: Papilio slateri; assembly: GCA_018246275.1. Taxonomy (NCBI): domain Eukaryota; kingdom Metazoa; phylum Arthropoda; class Insecta; order Lepidoptera; family Papilionidae; genus Papilio; species Papilio slateri. Next base: position 1,527 of record DWTW01002550.1, read on the forward strand.
GATGTAACAATCTCCTATCCCTCTATTAAAATTAATTATTACTAAACATACAGTCTGCGGACGTTTTTGAAGTATTCCGCAACCGTATACTTTTTCCCAATGAAAAGGCCATTATTGAATGCTCTTGTCACAAGTCACGGAAATAATACAGAACGGCTCTTTAAGGATTGTGTAAGATTAACAAGCAAATTTTTTTTTTAGAAAAAGTTGGCTAGACATTTTCTAAAAAATAATCACTAGAGAAGCAGACAAAACTATCGTAATTATGTCTCCACATAGCAAATCATGAACATGTTGACTCACTACTCGCAATAATATTGTTTGGAATCTGATTGTATTGCTGTTTTTTGTGGATTTTTTATTTAACATTGATGTTTTTTTACGTTTTTACTAGATAAAAATAATATCCAACAAGCAGACGTAATGAATGTATTAAGAACTAATTAAAAATTTAGTCTCTTCCGCAAGAGAGCCTTTTTGTATAACGTTTTTAATTTTCAGTCTGTCATTCAGATGGTAAATTTTCAGGTTAGAGTAGAATTAACAAGTGTTATTTTATAATCTGTAATGATCACTCAACAAATGATTATTTTTATAAATGCTTGCTGTGATATGCCACAAGATGAATCACTAATTGCCATTTTTACATCATAACTATTGATTTTGTTTCATACTTGTGGCAACCGAATTTAGTTGTGATTAATCTTTCTGTAGAGAATAGTTGTCTGTGTAAATAAACATTTTATTCAAAGATACAACAGTGTTAATAATTTGTACAGCTAATCCTTCATCCAATAGGATTTTAGCAATTCTTTTGATTTTTAACCTCAACCAAAATGCGTCGCTTTTCTCCACCTGAAAATTATATAATTTTGGTAAGTTATATGAAAAAAATACAAGATAAAATTACAAAAATACATCTACAATGTTATTCATCAAATTAAATCTATTCAACTACTAAATAATAAATGTAAAATATTGAGAAAACAGGAATCTCTATTATGGGTATTCTGGTATAACATGTAAAGCGTCAAATGTTAACCAATTATGTAAGTATATGCAAAAATATCCAGATGTTTTCTCTGAGGTATTATAGAGTTGCAGTAGAATACACTTCCCAAACTTTCTTAAAACACCTATACACCCTATCTTATGGTACTGGTGTTTATCTATATGAACCATTAATTGCATAAATCAATAAGTTTTATACAAATAATGAACATTGCTTTTCAATGTCCCTCATAAATTACAGAAATGATAAGGCCTTTACCCTAATTAATATTATAATGTTTGCTTGCTATATTTTTAAAGCCAACCAGTCATCAAGACATTTTGCACAAACATTGTCAGGGGCACAGAAAATAGAAACTATTTTACATATTTGTAATATCAAATTATGTAGATCGCGGAATCAATATTAATAAAAACCATTTACAGTGAGAAAAATAAGAAACGAATACATGCTAAGCTGCAGAAAACAGCTTGTAGTTTATAAAACTCAAAAATTAGAATAACCTAAAAATAATCACGGGCACAATCAATACAATATTTATATTACTGAAAGAGTTAACCAATTCAATGACAAAATTAACTTTGGGAAATTAATATTGTACAGCAACTAGACCTGTTCTTCATTATTATTTAAGTTTAAAATCTTAAACCAATTCACTAATATTTTCTATAATAAAAATACATAGTATGGATTCTTTTCTGCAATAAAGAAATAAAATTATAGTAAAATTGCTAGATTATTTTTTGGAATCTTTCTTAGAAATATGAAGCTTCCGTACCAGGTGCTTTTACATGATTCTAAACAGAATGACCATTTAGTGTACCTGTAGTCCTGCAATTTACATAAAAATTTATTGGAACTAACCCTCGGACCGCAATAATTTAATTCCAGCGACATGCCCCAAGTGTCTTATTTAAGTTTAGTTTGGTATAGTGTTTATTAAATGTAGTTATTGATATATTGATGAATTAAATAAAATATACACCTTTGAAATTAAAAAATAACAAGATTACTTTAACATCAATCAGACTTTATATTTTTCGTAAAATGAATGAGTGGATGGGGACACAGGCTTATACATTCTTGGTTGTTTTTGTCGCTTTCTCTAAAGCATTATGCATTAAAAATCATCGAAACTTGTGTTCGAATCTCTGTACTTACTACATACTTCATTTCAAATAATATAGTTTAAAAATAGATTCATCATTGAATTGCAAAATATTTAATATTTCTTCCACTTATCAACAACTTCCCAATACTACTTCACTAATTAGGTATGTGTAATCGTGGGGCGATTACAATTACAATACATTACAATCATTCAAATTGTGACCTTCGTTGCAATCTTCGGTATTAGTGATGGTCCAGGATAGTTTTCTTTATCAATTTTTACATAATGTTCCACTTTACCATATTGGTTTTTGAATAAACTAATGTTAAAAAAATTATGAAATTTTATGAAGGTTTAGTAGATTGTCAAATAATAATCAGGTTTTTAAAACTTTGCTTCATGAGTTTCATTTGGCAAAGCACTAACCTGCGTAAAATCACGAGTTTGGCGAAGCTGGCATGTGTTTTGATTTATTGTATACTGAGAATCATTAAGTATTTGATTTATTTTTTTAAGAATATGTGTGTAGTCCTGGCAAAAAAAAAAGAAGTCACTGGAAACATCCTAAAAATTAGGCAATAAATTCTAGTTTTATATATATATTTAAACTTTCGTGGTTTTTTCTAACATAAACTCAAAAAGCCTAATTGTGGTAAGAATTCCGTTTCTTATGAACTTTAAATTCAAGTTTTTTAATTAATTTCACAATATTATGTGCTTTGCACATGGTGTCTGTTTTATCATCTGTAATATTATGATGGTGGAGGGCAAAGGGTTAATTAGGCAGATTCAATCTTTTATGGTACACAGGGTGATAAGGTCTTGAATTATGCACATAGAAAAAAATATTTTTTTTAGGACAATGTAGACTAGGATATGAAGTACCTGTGCAACTTTAAACCATGAAATGTGTTCAAGGTTTTCAGACATGTGGATCATCTCTTCCTATAACAGGTTGCCATACCTGCAACATATTCAAATAACATTATAATTTAGTTTAAAACAGTCTGAAAAAACTAAAAAAATAACTCCAACATAAATAACAATTGCTAATCAATATAGATTAAATACTTATACATGTTAAGGCATATAAGCTTGAATAGACATCACTGACCATTCCAATTCACACTCACCACTTGGAAGTAGCTGCTCAGGTTTAAACGCAGCCCTCTTCATTCTCAGCAGATGGATGCAAGCAGCAGGCTAGTCTTGCACTTTACTCACTCAGAAAGTATGGATCTGCTCATCCTTTTCTATTTACAATTTGGCCTTCATTCACTGACAAAAGTTAACTTCCATACCCAATATATAATTAATGAGAACTTACTTTCAGACTTGTTGGGTTTTTGTTTCATTATAGTGCCCTTCTTTCAACACTACTGACATTCCTTAAGTAAAAAATTGTGATCCTCCCACCCAAGATTCACAGAATTAAAACATCCATCTCATATTTCATACATCTTTATTTATCTAAGGTCCCTCATCATACATCACAAAATAACACACACTTTGTTTATCAACTTATGTTTAGACAAATTCAATAATTAAGAAAATAAAATGTATGCAAAGATAGGTGATAAGGCTATCACTTTATATTGCAAATTTAGTTAAAATACACCTTTTCATACAAAAATCTCTGGTACTTAATGCCTTAGTGATGTCTCACCTCATGTTTGGGGCTTGTTATTCCATCCACTGCCTGAACTGGCCTGACCTGAGCCTCCCCCACTGCTACCTCCCCAATTGCCTTGTCCGTTTGACCAGTTTCCTTGGTTCCAATTGCCTTTACTATTCCAACCTTGACCACCATGATTCCATGGTTGCGGTGGTCCATTTTGGCCCCAGTTTTGGTTGTTATTCCAATGTTTGCCAGAGTTGCCTTGAGGGGGCCCACCTTGCCAGTTGTTAGGTCCAGAATTACCAGGACCGCCTAAAAATCCACCCCATCCAGCTTGATTAAGGGCGGCAGCAACAAGACTTATTGGTAAATTAAAATTAGCAGGTGGCCCTCCACCATTAGGATTGATCCCCAAATTTTGCATGTTAAGAGAATCTATGTTACTATTACCTCCATTGTTAGGCCCGCCGGAAGAGCCTGATCGATTTCCATCCCAGTTTGGTCCATATGAGTCATCTTTCCAGTTTTGGTTTGACTTGTTTTTAATTTTGGGTGCTGCACTTGAGACTGATACTGAAGCACCTTTAATAACATGATCTTCACCACATAAACTTTGAGCTACTTCCGGATCTAAAAATGTTACAAATCCAAACGCTCTAAATGGACGCGGTACAAAGACATCTGTAACTTCACCAAAGTTTGAAAAATATTCTCGTAAATCATCTGCTGTCATATCTTCAGTACATCTGCCCACAAAAACTTTACATGGCATCTGTGGAACAACACCCTCTTTAGAGTTAGGGATGCGTACATCAACCCAACGGCCATCAATATTATGCCTTTGTGCCAAAGCTCTCATTTGTGAAGCATATGTCGCAAAACGTATAAAACCGAAACCTTTAAAAGAGCCATTCTTATCTTTTTTTAACTGAACCATCACTACTTCACCAAATTGTTCAAAATATTGTTTTATAGATTCTTCGGTAGACTTCCACGGTAAGCCGAGACAAATTAAATCAGAACAGGTTAGTTTCTTCTCTAATCGTTTGGTCTTTGCTGCTGAATTTTCTGATGATACGTCATCCATCTTACGTTTGTTTTCTTTGGGAAATACACAAATATACAAATTTTTGCCCCAGCCGGCTTCTGTCGGAGGATGCAGTTTACCATCATTCAGTCTAATACCTCTAATCGACTTACTTTCTGGGTGACGATATTTAAGTCCACATGCTCCTGGGAACTGCGCTACAAGCGTTGAAAGGAGAAGAGTGCCATCATGTTCACATGGAATTTCCACAGAGTTAGTGTCATCTTCATCTTCACTTACTTTAATGTAATCGAATATATCTTCACTGTAGTTTTCACTTCTGTCATTCATTTTGGGGTTTAATTTTTAATCTTCTTACTATTATTACAGCTTTAATTATGAAAAGACCGTCAACAAAATGGCGAAACCCACGCGAAAGAACCAAAGACCAAAGAGAATAATTACTACGCAAACGTTGCAGGATTATGTCAGTTTTGTGATTTTGTCTAATGTCATTACATCCAGCCATTTTGTCAAACATTCTACCAAAAATATATTAAGATCTACTAAAATCTTATTGAAAACCTACTAGCTAGAAAAACTACATTATATTAGTGTTTATTATATTTTTATATAGTTATGTTTAGCTGTAGAATAAATTAGATACATAAAATATTTTTAATAAATCTAATCTATTCTATGAATATTAATATTATGTTAATTTACATAAAAAATAACAATACATTTTACTATATCATTTTATTGTATTATGTTATATTAATATTTTCTTTATTTCCTAAACTGAATTAAATATTTACTAAGAAGTAATAAGTATTATTATTAAGTATTAGTATTATGAATTTAAATATTATGCTATAATAGATATAATAACTTTTTGACAATAATGGTTAATGGTGGGATTATAGTTTTTACTTTCTTGTCATTGAATTGCCTTCTATTGCTAATTACATCATACAAAAATATAGCTAAAGCTTGCGCCTGGTAATTATTTAAGAGCAAATAATATTAAATTACTATGATTGCATAAATCTTGTAAAAGTAATAAGTTGATAATAACGCTGAATTTGACTTGCGATCTTTAAAACACGCAGCTTAAAAAGTGAAATAGTCGAAACTTAAAAAAACTCTAGTCGATAATAAGTTAAGCGAGACCAGTTTTCATATGTCTCATGTAATCAACCTTTCATTTCGAGAAATACAGAATTAATCAATGCTTATAATCTTTTCTGTAATTGAAATAATCAACTACTATTTTACAAGAGAGTCGACCGCTCAAACAGTAAGGCCTAGGCCGTATTACGGCTAAACCGCTGTGGTTTTCAAACGCGTGATTTTGTGAATCAAGAAAACTAATACAAGCGGCCACCGTTGCGGTTTTTTCTCGCAAATTATTTAAAAATCGTGAAATATTAGAAATGGCTCACGGGAAAAAATCGCGTCAAAATTTGTAATCCATAGAACTTAATCGAAACACACAAACTATGCGTTAACTGCAGGCGGTTTTTTTTTTAAATTTCATGACCTGGTGACATAGACCTTTAGGTCATATCTTCCGTAGACGGTTTTTGGGTCACTATTCGACAGACTGCCGTGGCAGTGTTATCATATATACGGTAATTACCGTAGAAGCACCGTAATTTAACCAAAACACCTCTTACAGTAATGAATCAGTACCGTGTAAATTTCTACGGTTATTAGAAAATAACCGTGTAATGCAGTGTAACCAAATACACGGTAATTACTAATAGAAGCACCGTAATTTAACTAAAAATACCACCTACGGTAATGAATCATTACCGTGTTAATATGTATAGTATTTATGGTAAGAAAGTATCGTCTAATGTAATGAAAAATGTTCTCATAAAAAGAATATTACATAAAATAAACCGCATTTTGAGCTTTTTATGTAATGGGAAGCTTGCTTTACGTAATAATATTCGCTGTCCGGAGAATAGACAAGAAGTAATTTGTTCTTTGGTATGTTTAGAGGTCAGGGTGAAATTTTTTTTGCTCTTCTTTGGAAATCACAGGTGTGAACAGATACACAACCCCAGACATTCTTACTTTACGTGGCATTGTAATGCATGTCAGGAATAACTAGTTTAAAATTTGTTTGCCAGGTAATTTGAGTCACGCGCGTATTTTTTACATATCAACACGGTAATTTCAACATGACGCGCTGGTAACACTGTACCGTGATGGTTGTGTTCTCGCGCCTTTGCAGACACTCCTATGGTGAAAAACATTTGCAAAATATTGTATCCATGTAGGTGATGTATGGACGCGCAATTTGCAAAAAAATGTCGAAACTGGCTACTGACATCTTATAGTAATTGAAAAAATTCTTAGAATGTTCCCTTATAATCTGATATTTGTTACGGATAAAACCTTGCTCAAATCTACGGCTAGGGAGTGGGTGGACCCAATATTTACGTTGACGGCTTTTCTTTCTATTTTAACATTTTTAAGAAGAAAATAGTAAAATACTACGACCTCACAAATACAGGCGGCGTTTATGCTCGGCTCCTAATGGTCAATGAATGCTGAACAATGAACATAACCTTCCTGAATAGTTGGGTCGTCAAATGCAAAAAAAATAAAAACCGATTCGTAGTTCCTAAGATATTTTAATTTGCGTTCGAGTTATGTTCGAGTTGTATTCGAGTTGTGTTCGAGGTGTATTCGAGTTGTGTTCGAGGTGTATTCGAATTGTGTTCCAGTTTTGTTCGAGTTTTGTTCAAGATGTGTTCGAGTTGTGTTCGAGATGTGTTTGAGGTGTGTTCGTGTTTTCTCGTTTTGGTTTTGTTTTGTTCGGTTCGGTTTAATTTGCATGTATGCTATTACATTCTTCCCGCTTGATTTTTTTTTGTTTATGCTCAACAGCATAGGGTCGTAGTATGATGTTAAATAGCCTTAAGGAATAAAATCTTCCTAAATAATTGGACTGTGGAATGCCGTATACGTCATGTGTTTCAGTATTGAAATTTTATTTTGATATTACATACAGTCACATCAATTTAATTTATCTGTATAGATTCCAATTTTAAAGAATATTGCATTGTTGCACCAAGCTTTTATGTGACAATTGAATTGAGTTTTCAAACATGTGTCAAAATAAAATGTAATTCGAATCAATAGCAAAATTCAATCAAAAGCACTAAGAAGTATTGATATCAATTTCAATGCAAATCACCCCCAAAATAACTTAGGCAATGAGTTACAATAAAATACGAAACACGACTTTCATCGACTTTATTAAAGAATGTTTATGCAAAATTTAGAGTTGATTGGACCAAGAAATCACGTTGTCCCATACAAACTTTGCCCCCGTTTTTCACACCCTTAGGGGTGGAATTTCAAAAAATCCTTTCTACCCACATCATACAAAGAACACACCCTTCGAGTATCAGGTCTTTGCGATCAGCGGTTTAGGCTCTTCGTTGATCCGTCAGTCAGTTATTCAGGACAAAGCATTTTATATATAGATTTTATAGCATAGACGAATATATATCTGAAGAACAAAAATAAATATATCCCACGATACCGTATATATTTGCGGGACAAAATGTGTGTAGGTATGTAAGTGCTATTCCAGACTATAATCTATGTTTGTAGCAAATTTTATGCAGATCCGTTCACCCGTTTTGGCGAGAAGGAGTAACAAACACACATCCAAACTTTTGGATTTATATATTATATAACATTAGTAAGATTACCATTAGTATCAACCTATAAACGACCATTGTTGCGTAGCCTCCCCCCATGAATTGCTTAAAGATTGGTCTATTGTCACCTTTATCCAGTGGATTTCAGCAACCTTGTCTAGATTGTAGTCCAATTTAAAGGAAGGTTAGACCTTCCTTTAAATTGGACTACAATCCTTTCCTTCCTACGTAGTCATGATGTGACCCCAATTCTTTAAAATAGCCGTTCGTTCTACGAGCAATGTATATAATACGTTGATATTATAAAACGAAAAAAATTGTGTGTCTATTTTTGTTATTCTCATGCAGGATTGAATTTTACCTACGCGAACTTGGGTACGTAGTTATTAAGAAATAAGCGGATAAAGGTCTCAGGCTTTTGATTAGATTTAAATATTAAAGAAAACCTCGCATTTAAGATAGTTAACGGCATGCATAATAATATCGAGACAAGCCGGATGTCGTGTCACTCGCTTACCTTGAGTTTTGACTTTTACCATTTACTAAATTTAACGTGGACTTCTAAAATAATTCATACCGGAAAACACCCATTTATTGGCACTCTAAGTAAAACTGTGTGATTAAATCGTGAAAATTGACCTCATGAGAAGTAGCCGACATAACAAAATTATATCCGTTTTTCGTGCTGTTTTATAAAGAACACAATTTTATCAATTTTTAAAACTATCCCAAGTTTACCAAATTATTATCATAGGTAATACCAATTATTGGCAAGTCGAATTCTAAAATAAATTAGCAAAAAAATATTTTATAATAGTATTTATTAACAGTATTTATTTATTTTTTTAAATTTAAATAAAAAAAATAAAAAAAAAACATTGATAAACAAGTAATAT
>DWTW01002551.1:0-10875 GCA_018246275.1 Papilio slateri
GGTGGGTACCACTAGTTTCACAAATTACCAGCGTATTTATACGTCGTTTTGTCTGATAAGTCTGTTCGAAGGCCCATCTGCCTCTGCAAATGATTACAGTCAGCTACTTTGTTAAAATTATTCAGATATCTATGCATTCTTTTTCGACTCAAGGTAACGTATAGAAGTACGTTGATGTGCATATTTATTTTGTATTGGTGGTGCCCATTGACGGATCCAGGAGGGGCAAAAGGCCTTAAGCCCTCCCCCTAATCATCAGAATACCCTATTATTGATTTAAACTATATAAAAGGTTGTGTGCTATTTACCTCGCTAAAACCCACCCTCAAGAGGGTCAAGCCCCCCAAATCACAATCCTGGATCCACCACTGGAGGTATTAGTACTATGCATTCAAATTATATTTGATAATAAAAGACGTACTGCTCTAAAGGACTTGATATGAGTTACAGAGAGATATTGGAGGCTAGAGCAAAGGCGGCAAGATATATACCGACACCAAAACAGATTATGTAAGTTAATCTGCTATAATTATTATATCTAAGACATAACCGGCTGACCCCACAGATGTTGATGTTGCACAACCTTACTGTGAGCTTGCACTGCTAAAAAACATACAACAACAAAACAAAACAGAGATGACAACATGTTTTAGGTGAATGTTTTCGGCAGGGTAAACTCACGGTTACATTACTGTTCCTTAGATCGGGTGTGAAATTAACTCTCTACCACTTTTATTTTGTCTCATGAACTAGTTGTTACACGCAGGATCGCACGCATTCGTTCCTTATCTTCCTCGCTGTAAATTGTTGCTTGATTCCGTAATTACTATTTACTTACTAGTACTTTCGGCTTTGGCATAATAAGTAAAATATGTCAAAAAGTAGTTGTTGTAAGTTTTCAGTTATAATTATTTCAGAATGTGGAAGCCGATGCCTAAAACCACGAAAGCCGACGAAGGTACCCCGGCTGCTGACACTGCTGATGGCAAGAACGACACCATATCAGGTCAGATTGAAAGAAAGAGTTAAAACAGAGGGGGATTATGCCAAGGCAAATTTATCACGTGTGTAGTGACGCGAGATATATAAATATGGCTGCCGGGTGTCGATGATCTTGTCTATGGCGCTCGCAACATTAAATCTATAATTTTATCGTAGTCATATTGTTGCCAGAAAATAATAACGCCAAAATAGCGCCCAAATTCAAATAATATTCTTTCAGTTGATGTATATAACAGACGTTTTCTATTTATAAAATATTGTGAGTGTATATTTCCATTATGCATGTACATTTTTGATATTTTTATGCATATCTTTTGAGCGTTTTATGTTCCATATAGCCCCTCTCCATCTATCTCTAGTAATAATGTTTTAACAAATGACTTATTAATAGTTAGTGTTTTCTTAACTTTCCTCAGACGGTGGCCAAAACGGGAATGGCACTGCAGCGAATGAAACCACTTCGGGTCCTTAAGATTAGCCAGCGTATTGCGATAATTTTATTACAAAATTTGTCAAAACTATAAAATTTAAACCACATTTGCGTTTTATATTCAGTCGAAAATCTTACTTTGTATAATAGAACAAGTTTAGCAATAGTTCATTTAAAAAAAAACTCTCCGGGGAAGAATACTTTAAAACAGTTAAGTTTTGGCTGGAAGAGGTCACAATGGAACTGACATACAAGTATACATGGGCACGATATAGTTACCCTTCTTCTGGGTCAGTCGGATAAAAAGCAGCAAAACAGCAAGCGGTTCATCTGATGTGATCACTATACAACATCCGTAATATGAGAAGAGTTGCATTACCAACCTTTGTATAGGCAAAAGTGGGAGAAGTAGGAAATGGGAGGGGATAGAGACCAGCTTGTCACTCATCGTAATGCAGAGGTAAACGTCCACTTCACGTCGAGATAATGTGAGGCCGTGGCACTTTCCCTATCGAGGCGAACCATTTGTGCACCTGGTGCCGCTGGCTCCACCACTCTTGAAATTGTGGACGTTTATATATACATTTCGGTACTAACGATGGAAGTTTGGTTACAACTACTATAATTCGGTTTATTTAGCCGAAAGTTCTTATATCCAAAGGTAAAAATGTAACTGATTTTAAGAATTAGTAACATTTAACTGTTTTAGTTTAATTTTTTATAAACAAAAACAAATGCCGTGAGATGTAAACAAAAGATAATAAGGCTTTATGATTCCACGAACAAGCATTTTTGTATTTGTGGCCTCAGTCGCTATAACTGCAAGGGATCTACTTGTTAAAATGGTTCATTAAAACGTTTTGTGGTTTAGCGACTCTAAACCACAAAACGTCGTTATATCCGAAGTCGATATGACCGTTTTATTCCACTAAAAGTATGCTTTTAATTCAACTGTCGCATAACCAAAAGGTTACAATCGAGGTCGTAGGCGAGACCCTGTGTGTTTTGGTTGGGGTTACAAATTATACAATAAAACAAAATCATAACATATTGGAATTGGAATTATTTATTAAAATATTATTTACAAGATATTTTAAATTGATAACACGATCAGGCGATCTTATGGCAAAATAGTAGAATATCTACCTTACACGCTAGTTGTCTAAAGTTCGAAATTGTGTAACTGAGACTGACGTTTGGGACCATATGGTTTACACCATTAACAGAACTTTCTAGAATATATATGACAATGAAACAAGTGGTAAACTTATGTCTCGGTGCCAGTTACGGTTTTATTTGGAAACAAAAGGTATTAAAAATAAGTCACATTTTAATAAACAAATAATGTTTTTTTTAAACTAAAATCTGACTATTTTTTATTTCCCAACGATGTCGTGTCAATACTGCTGTGTTCTGTAAAATATTTAGACGTATTGTATAAAACGGTGGGCTAACATGAAGAGTTTGTTCAAATTCAAGGTGTAAAGTTTGTAAACACGTGGTACACCTTACCTTTTACGCTTTAATATTCGTAAATTCCAAAATGTTTTTGGAATCCTTTTTCCACATCACCTTATATATCCATATCAAACAATTTCCACAAAATTACAACATTCCCGATGAACATATAAAAAGTGCAATGGCCGCCATGTATGGTAAGTGACGTTTGTTTACAAACTGTACGTCTTGATTTGGAACAAACTACAGTCGGAATGGCGTTGTAAGATTTGCTTACTTTTTATATCGTTTTTAAAATAATAAAACAAAAATTCTATAATATATAGATTAACAAAATGGCGACATACAAATGCAAAACACGACTGCAACACTCCACCATATCATATTATATACAGCTCATTATTGTTTTACGACAGATCCTACGTATACGTCGTATACTGCTGTCGACGTATAAACAAGAAGTGACATGTTTTTTTCTTTAGTTTAGCATCTCATCTTGAAGGTACCCATATCGTAATTGGACGTTGCCGTCACCCCCTGTCACACAAGTCCGCAGACCACACAACGCACGCAACACGACGCGCCCCGCTCGGACGGGCGCTAGTCAATTCGCTAAAAACATCATTCGATCACGTCTCGTGTGAAAACGACAAAATGACAGAGCATATACATAAAAGAGTTGAATTAAAAAGGTAATTCCTAAACGTACCAGCGTAGGAAAAGATAAAACACGCGCATTTTTGTATAATACATGTAAAAGAACGTAATCAAATGTTTTCATAAGTTGATAACTTCCTCAGGGTTATACGGTAACGAAAGTTTAACTCACTTAGTTGATACTGATATACTAATCGAATCGTGATCTGGTTACGACACTATCGCGACATCAAAGAACGTAAAAAAAGAAGAAAAGATAGTAAAAGTAAGCAGAAATAACTTCTTTCTACCACGCCCTTAATGATGACGTCATAGCCGATCTACGAACACTCCTTGTATACGCTCCGTCGTTCAAATTTACCAAATTTAAACCTAAACTAATCATAGCACTAATCTTAAGTCAGCCGCGACGCGCCAGCGCGAAAGCGTTTCACAAACATTTCACAGACCCCACTCGCCCCGGTCTGCTCCGGTCGTAACGATCTGCCGTCAAGGCACGATCTAACTAACGCTAATTCATTATATACAAAAATCTAGATACGTCAGATACCTAGACCTAAAAATAATATATACACAAGCCTAAAACTTAAAACAAATTAAACATTTATAGGAATAAATAGTATATGTTTGTAGCGGGCGCCACCAACATAATATACAAATAATATGTTTTAAAATTAACATTGGTAAATGAGCTGTACAAATTGTTTTCCACCGAATCTTCTTGAGTGGAGTCCCTTGTAGATTGTACTTAAAATTATAGTTCTACGCGTCCAATAAACGACGTATAGAATATGGCATAAGATTTGATTCAATTTAATAAACAGTCAGAATATTATGATTTATAACTTCAGAGTTTAATAATTTAATAACGTTACGTCGTTTTATAGATTAGAATATGCCTTCATGAATAACCTAATCGAAGACAAAATTTAATCCGAAACATATTCGCTACAAGATGTCTGACTTCATATTAAAAAAAGGCTGTCTCTTTTCAGTATCCATCTATTTGAACTACAAGATTGAATTTATGGTTACTTCATAAGAATTAATAAACCCTCAAATTTATATTCTTTCTTCTACGTTATGGTAAAGTAAACCAGAATAAAATAGCTAGACGAAGGCGCGAGGCGAACTACACCAGTAAGTGGTACGTTTTCAATTTCCCACTCCGCACGCAATCAAACAAAATATTAACGTAAAATCGCAAATGCAAATAAAACAATAATTATCACAAATTTGAACTGACTCAATCAAATAATGAAATAAAATCAACGACGACAAACATTGTCTATACGAATATAGATCATTTTTACTTTAACTTAGGTATTAGAATTGCTTGTACATTTTGGACATAACTCCAACATTAACATCAATAATTGGATCTCGAAGACTGACTTATGTAATAATTTTGACCCAGCTAAACAGTCAAGCTGGTGATAAGTTGCTGGCAGAGCTTGCCGTACTCTCTCTGGTCACCAGAAATCCGTCTCATTTTCAAACCTTTCTTCTCTTTCGCTTTGTTTTCACATATAATCAGTTCTATCTGGATTCCACCGGAATATTCTAGATTAAGGAAGCCAGTTAACGCTTCGGTATCATCGTGCATCTCCTTCTGGTCTCCAGTTTCTATAAAGATGTTTTGCGGTGGAACTCTCGTATTGATCGTCTCTTTTAATAACTCTACTATCCGGTGCGAGTCAAGCTGAGAACATACAGTGGATAGAGCCACTTCTATATACTCCTGGAAGCAGGAGATCTCTTGTGGACTGAGTAGAATTGGTATTCTCTGTTCTTCGGGCCTGCAGATTTCTGTCAAACGTAGGTCCATAGTAGAGCGCTGCAGTTTCTCAATCTCTTCTTGCCGCGGTTGCTCGATTTCACACTTGTCCATGCCGTATTTATTATCACGTGGCATACAAACATCCTCGTTGTACTCTTTGACCTCCCCAAGGATACCCTGGGCCGAGAAAGAAGACCGAGGAGTTTCGCCCTTTTCCGAAAAGCTCCCTCTACCGAAGTCACTTCGTTCGGAGAACGAGGACCGTCCGAATTCACCGCGCTCCGAGAAACTTCCCCGATCTGAAAACGAGAAGGACTCTCTGTGCTCGGAGAAACTTCCCCGGTTTTCGCTAAAACCGGAGCTTACGGAAATTATATTCGAGTATATCGACTGAACGTTCTGTTCACAGTTCGGGGATGCGTTCGCCGAGTCGTTACTCAGAGAGTCATCGCTAAAGCCTAGCGACTTGTCGCTTCCGCGTCTCAGGTATTGAAGGTCTTCCCTCAAAAATCTGTTGGTCTCGTCCACGCTCTCTTTGGGCGACTGCATCTCAGTGTCCTTGTCGAAGTGCAGGTCGAAGTCTTTAGGCACTTCTATCGGCGGCGGGGGATCGTTCTCTTGGCTGACCTTTCTGCCGATTCCTTTGGTGATCGACGGTCTATCGTCCAGGTCGGAAGGCTCAGAAATAACGAACTGCGGCAGAGGATACTTGGCGTTCTCCAAGCTGTCGACGCTGTCCTCGGAAGACGACGCGACCAGTGTAATTTCCGAACCCAAACAATCGGTCAAACTAATCTGTGGATGACATGACACGTAGCTCGGAAATTGAATGTTTCTCATTTCGTGAGCGAAGATTTTGGTGTCGCCGTTGTGACTTCCGTTGCCGATCTCTTCCTGTATCATATCTAAAGGGGAACCGGGATTGGAAATAGGGGAGTTATTTAGGGAGCGGTGGGTGACCATGTGGATTTGTGGATGGACCATGGGATGGAGTTGGGGGAATTGACCCGTATCCATATCGATGTTGCTGCGAAGATCGAGGGGTGTGGAGTTTGGCTGGGGGGTGCCTCTGGTTATGGAGCCGGTGTGGAGGTAGCTAAGGCCTTCCGTTATTTGGTGCAGCGGTGAGCCGGGGCTGGCGGGGGACGCATGCCCGGAGAGGAGGGCGAAGCCGTGTGCGTGGAGCGCTTTGACAATCTCCTGAGATATGTTTACGTGTGGCGAACATAAGTTGTGTAGGTTGATACCCATCTTCAGAGCCAAGTCCTGGAAATAAAAATTCTGAATTGAGTATGTAAAAGAACGTATCATGTTCGTGTTAGCATTGATGTTTTATGGTAATGGATGTAAGGAGTGAAACATGACAGCTTTTTGTATAATATAATACCTGCGTGAGCAGCAGCGTGCGCGGTAGGTCGGCGGCGGCGGCGTCGGGCAGCGCGCGCGCGGCGCATAGCACGGCGCGCGCCGCCTCCACTGACAGCCCGCTCAGGTCTAAAGGAGGCGGGGCGCCGCAGTGACGCGGTGAGCCTACCAACAAACATTTATTAGAATCCAATAGAGATCAAGAGCTATGGTTCAAACGGGGCAGTGACAACTAGTCTTGTGCCCAATCGGACATCTGCAAGTTCGTACCGTACTAGTAAAATTCGTACAACGTACTAGTACGCACTATTAGTACTAATAGTACATCTTTAGTGTGAACACAATAATATTCAAATCTATACCTCGTAATCGTTACTGCAAAGAGTTTTGATCTAAAATGCTAAACCGAACGCACCGTATATCGCTGTCCCTTTTACTCTCACGCTGTTTACTTCGTCGCACGCTACAACGAATAGACGAAACGAACGAATATATCATAGACACCGCGCCGTGTACGTCTGTACGAATAGTGCCAAATGTCCGATTAACAGCAGCCGTTCGGAAACGTTACTATTAGTACAGTACCGAGTAACGTTACCTGTTAGTCCGTCGTACGTGTACTGCCCACTACTAGTGACAACTAGGGACTAGTATTAGGGCCGCAGAGAATGCCACAGTATATTACAACAAATTATTATTATAAAAAGTGAGGTGTCCTTGAGCCTCAATTGTCTAACTATATATCTCACCTTTTCTATAATCTAACAAAAATGTATTCTTGTTAGAAGATTTATTAATTAAGGATATTACCGGGTACGGACGTGGTGGGCGTGTGCAGGCGGCTGTCGGGGCGCGGCGGCGAGGCGCCCGAGGCCCCGCCCGCGACCCCGCCCGCGCCGCTCCGCCTCTCTAGCCCGCGCTGGAATTTTTATTTTATCACAGCATGCACAAATATGTAGCTTTGAAATGTTCTAGAGCTATATACAGTCAGCAGCTGTACATATTGTAACATACAGGTTTTTTTACTTCAAATTCGAACTTTCATGACTGACATTTGGACTAATTTATGTTATAAAAATCTTTTATGTTTTCCCATATCATGTGGGAAATGTAGGAAAGGAAATGTAAATGCCCGAATTCTATTATAAAAAATATATCTTAAGATTTTATAAATCTCCATATGACAATATCAAAAAGTCCCACGCACACACCTGCAGCTGTTGGTACTCGAGGCGCGCGGAGGCGAGGTCGTGCGCCGCGCGCGGCGGGGAGCTCTCCGCGCGACGCACGGGCGAGTACCGTTCCGCGTGTTCTCTCGCTGGAAATTATGGTTACAAATTATATTATTTATCAATTGTAAATGATACAAGTACAAGAGGAATAACGTGGAAAGACTTCCCGCAAGGCTTTTTGGGGGAGTCCTACGTCTAGCAGTGGATGTCTTCTGGTAGAAAAATGATGATAATAAAAGCTCTTTGCAGTTATGTACATACGTAACTGTAATTTTAAAGGAAGAGATAATTTCACTTTGTTCCAATACAAAGACTAAAGTGAAATTTCTAATTATTACTTATTTTTCTTGCTTTTCGGTCACCATCGCTGTAGAGTGATTGATTTTTTTGCTGCATTTATATTTGCAGATTATGCAAATACATATATTGAAGCAGCTCGAAGGACCAATGTTATAATGAATCTAATTTGGATTTAGTTGTAAAGAATATAAAAATACACTATATTCTCATATTCTTAACTCAAACTTAGATTGAGAAAGATCACAATTCGACGAAGCAAATTAAGCATACATATTATAAAAGTCAAATTTTTAGGTTAGAATTTTTGTTTTAAACAATTTTCTGAGCTTTTTTGAGAGACAATTTTGATTATCTAGTGATCAAATTAAGACAACGGATGATTTACTTTGTAAACACAACTTTAAAATTGACACATTTGACAACACAAAATGCTTTTCTATTACACACTGATATATGTTAAAGTTAAAATGTAACACACACACACGAACATACAGACAGATAAAACTATTGCAATATCAACACTGAGCCTAATATTATAGCAAAATTATTATCACATGCACACGGTTTGTATATTGATAATATTTTAAACCTCTATTCCTTGAGCTTTCAAAATATACCAGATTTAAAACAACTGCAAAATAAACAAAAAAAGAAAAAACTAAAAAAATTACCCATTTCCTGTACGGTAGCTAACATTTGTAGTTTGACCCTCTGCGGTCCGGAGTACTTGCGTTGGCGGTTGTACTGCGTCTGGTTGGCATACGCGGCGCCCGGCGCAGCCTGTACTTGGCACGGTGTGCCGGCCATTATCGACCCGCTGGGAATGCCAGACCCGCTCATCGACCCGGGTATACCCGACCCACTCATCGACCCGGACATCCCCGACCCACTGATGGATTGTGATTGTCCGCAACCACTAATCGAACCCAAGCTTTGGCTTTGGTAGTTTCCAATAGGAGTACCACTAGTAATAGATCCGGGGACGTTCTGGTTTTGGTAATTGGCGATAGGAGTGCCGCTTGTGATAGAGCCGAAGTTATTGGCGGTGTATTGGGTATTACTGATGTTACTAGAGTAATTTGATGGTGAAGTCATGTTGGAATTGTTCATAAAATTATTGGTATTATTCATGAAAGTATAATCACCGCTAAATTGGTTGGTGTCGAAGCTCGAAGTCGAAATGGGCTTTTCGCTCATGATTGTACTTTGATTATTTTGAGCGAGTGAGCCGTGGTTAGGCGAAAAGGGCCCAGCGGGAGGAGTGTAGGGGGAGACAGCTTGGTTGGTGACAGGTGTGCCGGAGACTATAGACCCTTTTCTCCCTATCATGGTGCCCTGTGGTATTGTTTCCAGTGAAGGTATCATTTTCTGATTGTTCTGAGTTTGGTTTGAGTAATTCGGTGTGCCGGCCGTTATAGAACCTTGGCCGGGAGTTTGTTGCACGTTCTGTGTCGGGTTGGCGCCGGTGGGCGTGGGCGGACTTTGGTACCCGGATTGGTTTTGGTACTGGTAACCGCCTTGTATCGAGGGTGGTAAATAGTTCCTGTTCATGCGCCGCTCAACCTCCATAACCAGCTCTGGGCTTATAACTAAAGAGTTGGGTGGTAAAAAAATAATAATTAGCAAATAAAAAAATGCAAATTAACAAAATAGCACCATGCACTACTGGCTGAATGCATACAACGGAAAATGTCAAATCTTGTGCCTATTAAGTATTAAAAAAAAACATTTGACAGCTATGAAGCAGGGGTCTCCAAATGACAGCGCCTCGGTGTAACATTATGAACGCAATTTATATTAATGGAATTACATTTCTAGGTTACTTTTAGCCTTATTACTACGCAAACAGATTTTGAACGACTTTCAAGGGCTTCTGTTTTGCCTTATTTTTAAATGATGGTGCTAAAATATTTGGAAACTCCAGCTGGAGAGGATTAAAGTAACAAAAAGGTCAAGCTATTATTACATCTACAAGTCAACGTTTTGTTATGCGACGATTAATTTAATGTTTTGTTTTCTGGAATGATAATCGTAAATATTAATATAATAGATAGTAAAAAAAATCACTATCGTATATAGTAAAGGGTATATCAGACGAGGAGACCGCTGAATATATCTAAATCCATTTTTAATTTAAGCTACATATAAATCCCAAATAAAAATTTAAATTGTAAATAAAATTAATACATCGCATACAAAAAATGTAAATCCTCACATAACTAATGCTACGACACTCCGACAAACGAACATTACACAGCAGGCTCTCTCACCTGGCGGCCGCTCCGTCACCGTCAGCAGGCCCGTCCGTCTCATTCTGATGTTCGCCGTCGAAGAGGGAGAGGTGCTCGTCTGTGGAAAGATTTTATTTTTATGTAATCATAAAGCAAAGTAACGCAGATCTCTAGTTAGCTGTGTGTTGCCAACTCTTTTGTATGAATGATGGGGCAAATAAAAGAGGAGAAGGAATGAAGAGAGAGAAATCGAAACGTAGACATAAATAATTCTATTTCAAGTGACATCGTGGTTATTCCTCGGTCAAAAAAATAATGTTTTCCGATCAGGCATCGGAAAACCAACCACAAAGTCAACAATCGCCTCGGTCATTTTTCATCTTCCGCTCAATGTTTTTGCGCGCGATGTCCCCACACAGA
>DWTW01002552.1:0-10873 GCA_018246275.1 Papilio slateri
AAGAAGGTAGAGAAGAAGGACACTGGTAGGGAAAAACCACCACGACCGGAATACCAGCATAAAGTAATTTTTTTTATTGCTGAATTTCGTCTGGAGTCTGCCGCAAACGCATCCATCTTACCATCTTCCTTTTGTCGTTTTCCTTATCCTCTAAAATAAATCGCTTACCGCATTTTTTTTAATCTGTACAAAATTTGTAAAATGCATTCACGTCTGTTACATACGCGATTGAATGTTGCTTATAGAATTTACAAAGTTTTTGTGCTTCAATGTATCGAGCGCACTGAAAGGCTTGAATAAGGAGTGAGTGAGTGAAGGCGCAAAAATAGTATCTAATATAAATGTTAAAAATAAACGACATAAAATTCTTAAAATTAATTTAGTTTCATTGTCTGTGAATGTACTATTGAGGTGTACTCGTAATTTACATGATGTATAGATGCGAAAGCAGATTGTGCAAGGATCGTGTAGAACGAAATTTATATAATCTTTTATCTCTATCTTTTTACATAAGCTAAATATTTGCATCAAAAAAAATTGGCGTGTAAAGCACTTAACAAGAGACGTAGCGTGTGAACTTCATTTTCTACGATTTTGGAGGAAAATTAAAGATGTTAATATGTTTACACTTATATTTAAGATGCTCGATTATGATAATCCGAGTGGTTATCAGTTTAATAATCGAGTTGTTTATTGTTAACGATGTCTGACGATGTTTTTATGTATCTAACAGATATTGATTGGCTTTTATCACTGGCCTTGTGAAAAACGTTGTGTGTTTGCATTTATTACATAAATTAAGGCATGCTCTAAGGAGTTGTTTTAAATCCTGACAACTCATTACACGTTCAATTTGCTATTTGAAGTCGGGGTATTAAGATTGCTAGTGAGCATAGTTTCGGTCCTTATAAGCTCCTTTGGGACCTAATACGCACAGAGTCCCTTAAAGTAGGTCTTATTTATTAATTACTAGTTGTCTGTCTGTCTAGTCGTAACCAAGCCATCTTACTAAGGTGAGAGATAAGATCAGTCACAAACTTTGTTCGTTATGTTAAATTTTGCGGTTATGTACGCAACTGTACTGAATGTATCTTAGTTCTAGTTATTTGTTGTGCATTATACGCACAAGTGACGACGATTTCTTTACAGACACGCTGCGCGTCATCGCATACTTACCGTTTGTTTGCCGCATCCGAATGCCGATTGTTCGTCGCTCGTGTTTACTAAACAGCATTCCCTGAATTGTCATGATATGACGCCATCTTCCCAGTAAGATCGCGGCACGTGCGCTTCTGAAATTTTTTACTCGATATTTTCTGATGTGTTTCGTGAGTGTGTGTGTGTGTTTTTTTGTCCCACCATCCGCCATTTTGTCGTAAATCATTTTTAAGACGGTTATTAATGATTGTTTTGACTCGGTCGGCTGTTCAGTTTGATGTCTTCATTCTTACATTAATTAATGCATCTATAGATACAGAGTCACAGATAAAAAAAAGGTACAAAATAGTGGGTATTCATTCACTCATCTGTCTTTCGAATAACACTTTTTAAAGGCAAACAAGCATGCGGCTAGCTTGATGTTAAATTACCTGTATTCTCAACAATCATACGAATTACGTACGCATTACCTTTGCGCGGGGAAAAAGAAGGGAGTAAATGAAGAAAAAGAAGGAGTATGTTTTACCTACGAAGGTGTTATCTCAGTCTAAATCATTTACATTGTGAAAACTTATTTCTACCTGATACCTAAAATGTCAGTCACAAACTTTGACATTTAGTTGCCAAGATTGAGTACCTAAATAAATCAAAGCTTTTGTTAGTTTAGTAGGCTATAAACTTTCTTTGTTAGTTCAAAGGTTAAATATTATCAATACTACATAACATATAAACACACGCACGTTACGTAAAGAGTTAGGCAGAGATAATTAATTTCGTTGAATCGTCGAACTTGGAGATTCCAGTGCTGTAATCATCAGGAACATAGACTAAAGCAGTATCATCTTTACATTTCTCGAACAATAAATTGTCAAGTAAAACCTTTATTTATTACTCTCATAAAATAGTTGATATTCGTCACAGCTTGCTTAGGCGGCTGTTGTGCCAATGGCAAACGACATGGCCTTAAGAATCGAAAAGCGTAGAGGCAGAAACGACTTTTCTTGATAAAAGGCTCTCCTGAGGCTTCTGGCCATTCGGATTAAAATGAAAACGGCAAGGACGTTTCCTTGGATTTTTGGATTCAGATCCTACAGGACCGAGAGCCTCTCACGCTACAATGGACTTTTAAAACAAAATGGAAATACAAGACTTTTAAGTATCAAAAAACAAAATGGAAATAAAATAAAATAACAGTGATGTAAACAGATACTTCCCTTATCATGATTCTGGAACCACTCTGCCAAATAAGCAGTAAAATAACAAAACAGAACTGGCAAACAAGCGGCGTTGGCGCTCTCTTGTGCAAAGACTCCCTTTGGGTCAATGGCGGGTCCAGGATTATGATTATGATGGGCTTGACCCCGTTTTGGGGATTCTTGACACCATTTGGGTGGCTTGACCAACTTGAGAGTATATAGGTTTTATATAGTTTAGATCAGAACATAGCAGTGCAATGATGTCTAAAAAATTTTATTAGAATAATAATTATCAAGTTCACTTTAAAATTTGTCACGGAAGAATCCTGAACAAACAACAAAAAAAAAACAATCACTTCTGATCACAATATCTTTATTATTGTACAATAAACCTCTATTTATCAAAATGAATCGATCAGACTTCAACTTAACATATTTATTCTTCAAAAGTCCCAATAAAATCGAAAATTTCTGACAGAGCAGTTCAAATTTCATCACATCGGAGTGACAAAAATGTAATTTAAAATAAAAAAAAAACTGTGAGCCAGCCAGCAGTCGAGCCACGGCAATCAGCACATGGGGCTCGAAAGATTATCTTATCAGTGAGGGCAAATGCAGACATCAATAACCAACAGCTGCTTGTCAAAACAGCTTTTGTTGTGAATAAAGGTGTTTACAGACAAAAGTCTGTTTCCATAGGCGATGGTGATCCGGCACTATCTAATTGTTCTATCTTTTTATTCGTTTTGTAATCCTATGATCGAATTAAACAAGGAGTGCTTAAAGTACAGTCACGCAAAGAAATGTTACAAAATGTTTTATTAATATGAGTAAGTTGGCTGATATTTATTCTGTAATATCCGCGTGGTAAGCAGCCCCTAAACAAGTCGTTACGCACCCATGCTATCATTCCAAAGAAACAAATAATGAAAGAATTGTTTGCAGTACACATTAAAATGTAATAAAATTGATCACCATCAAAATAGACCGTTAAACTCTAATCATATTATACTTATTTTAATTCTCTAGATAATCTCGAAGACAAACTACATCAAGTGTGTATATAATAATATTTCAGGTAACATCACAAATGGGCAGTTCATATCCCAAAATATAATCAGGTGGTACTTTTATGCAGCAACTTTATGATTTCTCAACGCGTCTGTACCAAACGACCCAATAATTTGATCTCTTATTTAAAAATGTCGGCTATGATTTGCTATTTTTAATAGTCCAATTAAAACCAACCGCTATATTAATGATTGGTAATAATTTTACGTCTTTTTACATTAAAATATGCTCATTAACTTAAAAAATAATGTAAAAAGTAGCATGGTACAAGGATAAATATTTAGGTGGGACATTTGTGTCAATAATTGTAAGTTCTCAGTACATTTAGTAATTGTAACAATATTTTTCTTATTTTGTGTTTTTTAAAATATCACGAACACACGTGCTGACACGCGTGCTGACACGCGTGCGCACAGCTTAAGATGCTCATTTCATTAATATATTATTTTAGTATAGGTGTGTGTTCTTTGTACGTTGTATGATTTTTTTAATATTTATAATTGTGTATTTATTTTTAAACACTCAAAGAAAATAATTTATTAATCATAAATAATTCCAAATCTATTGTCAAATTCACTAACGGACGTATGCATGCACACGTTTCTAACATCACAAATAATTATTGTAGCTACCTATTTGTTTCATTTTTTTTTTAATTCTGGCAATCATTATTATGGCAAAGACTTGAAGAAATTCTTTCAAGATTTTGGTA
This sequence comes from Papilio slateri, assembly GCA_018246275.1. Lineage (NCBI taxonomy): Eukaryota > Metazoa > Arthropoda > Insecta > Lepidoptera > Papilionidae > Papilio > Papilio slateri. Next base: position 4,138 of record DWTW01002552.1, read on the forward strand.
TATTGACTTAAAACAGAAATGCACAATTTTATATTTACCAGGTGTTTAAGAGTAGTCCTAATGTTAGCTTGAAATTATGGAGTCGATATGGAGTGGATAGGATAGTCAGCACCATCGACGATGATACTCATTTTAATATTGAATAGTAAAAGGTGTATCGGGATATTGTTCAGTTCATTCATTTGTCCGTTCGGACGTCTTAGCGCGGGTCGCGGGGTGTTCCCATAAGGCACGTTGTTAGCGCGCGCAGCCGCCAGAACGCGATGTAGGAAGTGGCCGTTTAACTCGGGCCACTGCTTACGATCAAAGCGGACGTAAAGACTGTTTTAGACTTTAGTAATACGTTGTTATCCCTTAAATAACAGATCTCTACATTCTTTTATTATTCACACGAAATAATGCAACTACAGACGTGTCTTACTTCTTAATGTACTACAGTGTAAAACTCATTTACACAGTATAACATTAGAACCAATTGCTTAACAATAAAAGATGTATGGAATAAACAATAGACTTATATTGACTACCATACTTTTTTAATTTTACTCTTTAAAAAAATGAATGTTAAAATCATAAAATAGCCAAATTAACTGTATTGATCTTGTAAAAACTAAAAAAATCATTCATTATAACTCATTAACTACAATAATTTATCTCTCCGCAAATACAGTCGTTGAATCTCTAATAAAATCCCAAGAATAATAAAGTGAAATCTAAGCTCACAGTGTTATCCAATTATATTAATCAAATTTATAGTTAAACTTGTCGTCTTGTGAAAGTATATAGATAGATCACATGAAACTAAATGTCCTGTTCGCTCGCAAGTAAGTGCGGTCACGCGCGGCGCCTCGTTTGATGCACGGTCCAAGGAGCCCGGCGTTGCCGAGACAGCCCCGCTCCGTGCACCGCCCGTGCCCGGGGCAAAGGACTCAACATTACGCCATTCTTACCTATGTTCCCTTTACTTTTTTTAAAAATTCGATTGACGCATTAGTATACAGTTGACCTGGCTACAATAACCTTCGTAGACGACCGTAGTGACCAAATCCCTTATAATATTTCGTGTGCACCTCAGCAAAATTCAAGCCACAAGCCATATTATAAACTAACGGAAAATTGAGAACTTAACTAAGCGTTTACAATTTGAAGTATAAAACGTAACAAACTTATTTTTTCTTTGATAAACATCTTTTTAAGTTATTATTTTTATACCTAATAACTATCAAGTCATTCTAATTGAAACTGTAACATAATAGCGCACATAAAATATCAGTAAATTCACGATTTGACTTCGACAGTTTATAAACTATCGAGAAATGACACGTCAGATTGTCAATGATTCGTGCAGTTTACAATTTGCCGTCAGTTTATAATCTCGCTAGTGTGATTAAAAATTTAAAAATTCACAATTTGACGGTGACATAAACAAATTATACTAACATTTTTTTAACCATTCCAACTAAATCAGCTAGCAGATGGTTCACGTTAATAGCAGAAATGCGGATTCGAACCTACAACCTCGTGTTTTAGAGTCTGTACTCGAAACTTAAGGATACTGGCGTATTTGTGGAGTTACGTGCCACGAGTGCAATGCATATGCAAAGCGCTCACGAATATTACCGTTAAACCGTGCGAAAGTAACAGCTACAGAATTTGTGAATTCCGGCATTCTGTAATTTAAAAATTACCGAAAGTGCAAAATCGTGCCCGTTAACTGTTATGAATCAATTTTAATAAGTTCGCACAATAGCCTTACCCTGATAGAGTGATCACAAAGTAAGAAAAGTTTTTTAAATGGTCTCGAGACACTTGAATTTATCGATATCCTTACGTACATGTATCGAGGTGCTCTTGGATCCGGATATGACATTTAACAGCTTCCAGAACATTGCTAGAGCGCCACACTGGCGACAGTCGTTCATGGATGAGTCGACTCGACCAATGAAGTACCACGACTTCGTAGAAGGAAGGCATAAAGTAGCAATATTTCTTGCTTCTCCGTTTCGTTTTGATCAGTGAGATGCCAGAGGTCCAACATTCTCAACGTCTCATATTTTTCTTCTCTCCGCTTTCTTATCTATCTTCTTCTTTGTCCAACAAAGGACAGCAACATCGATGACTCATCACCTAGATGCGTTACATGCGGTACGGGTATCGATGACTCATCACCTAGATGCGTTACATGCGGTACGGGTGTCTAGTGAGGTACAGTTTTAGACGACAAACGTAAAAGCATTATTTCGTGTCTACAGTCGTTTTACTTTCTTAAGACATAGTAACCAATTATAAAGTTTTATTTGTGTTTATATATCGCTGTGTTCCTAATTAACTAGAAATTGTGCAGACATTATAAAAAAACTTGTAAAATAGTAAACAAATGGCGAGTAACGACATCTAGCGATAAACAAGGAAACATTGAGATAACGAATTGACATCAAGTCTTTTTCGAAGATAACTGTTAGCGTTATGATCGACTATTATAGAAGTAAAATATACATTTATCATATAACTACGTAACTTACAGGCTTACGATAGCTATCTTTCACTTTATAGGTATAGGTTTTATGTATTGCTGTTAACACAAGTTCTTATAGCTTCATTAAAATAAACATGCGAGTGAGAGTGCGCTCTATAGTGGTTTTATAACACCCTCAATGGGTTGACTATCTGCTGAGCTGTACTGTGAGATGCCTTTATCTAAATTTGTATATAGATGGAATAATTTCTCATTGGAATGTAAACTAAAGGCGAACTTTAAAGAAGCGAATTGGAACGAATATATCTAATTGGAGTATAATATAAGTCCTTAAGTTACAAGTTATCTTTTGTAAACGGCTATCTTTTTAAAGTATACCATAAAGATGACTTTTTTACTAGATGAAAATTTAATATATAATTTGGTGTTCAATTTTACGAAAATTCGTTTAACCAATAAAATTAATGTTAGGTTTAAGGTTAGGAAATGAATTACGATAATAGTCGAATCAGAATGCGACACAGTCAGTCCATTCTCAGAACCGTCAATGGGCGCTTCCAAGAACCATAGCTTGGATAATTGGTACAATACAAATTGGTTATTTTAATTATGACAGCAAAAGATAAATACATTATACGAAACAAAACAGACATCGTGTTGCAAACATTGCTCGTAAACAAACTCGTTTCTGGGACGCCCGTGTCGAAACTAGTTTTATTATCTAACACCAGTCCCTATTCCCCCATAGCACTGGGGATCGGGTAATGGAGTCTTTGAGACATCATCTGTTCCATGGCGCGTGCGCACTGACCACGTGTACAACAATAGGGATGACGGGGACCTGATGGTTTTCGTTTTTGTAATCAAGCTGAGGAACTGAGGAATGCTAAATTGGTTTCGATTTAACACTTTTAGAAAATACAATTAATACTGTCTGTAATGATTGAAAACTAATTAATATTATTTTCAATATTTGATTAGTAACTTTATATATACTACTAAAGCATATTTTAAAGATAGATAGATTTGTTTGCTTGTGATTAATAAACCCCGAAACACATGACTGATTTAAAAGGCTGTTTTATTATTATCTTATAAATTTCATTAATTTTACAACAACATAAAATTTAAAGAACAGTTAATTGCATACAAACAAATACAATTACTTATTATTTTTATTATGAAGACGACTGAAGATTCTATTTCGCATTTCGGTAAAAAATCTAGCTTCGTTTATAATATGAGCGTAAATAATATCGATACCACTAGTTGATACTGTCACTAATGAATCAAACAAATGCAATGGAATGCAAACGTTCGACAAAAATAAATAACTTCCGAATTCAAATAAATTTCAAAAACGAAACTGTAACACATTTTTAACAATTAAAAATACAAACACGCGCTGTTCACAACACTATCGCTCGATGCCCAGGGGTTCGGAGGGAGGGGGAACCTAACCTTGGCTGAACGCAGCTGCCCCACTGATCACCTGCCTCCGCCGCCATATTGCTTCGACAAGTACGCGCCGCAAAACACTAACTCTTCACAAACAAACATTTAGGCTATGCGACCACAGGTAATGTAGAGCGGACTTGAAATGTTACAATAAACATGTTTTTTTATGCAAGGCTTATTAATTACGTCGCAATTTTATATTCAATTACTATGCTACTGTGAGAATTTTTTTATTAGTTTATGGCGGGGCGTGCCTTTGACATTTGCGTTTTTGGCGGGAAGTCCGTATAACGTCATTTTATTTTAATATCTTTAAATAATACTAGGCTTGTTTTATTTGATTATAGTGGATAATCCTGTACTACGCCTATTTTGTAAAAATATCAAAAACATGCTCTACTACTCTAAATGGCAGATTATTTATTAAGTCATAGATTAAATCAATAAATCGGAAGATTAAAATTGCTAACTATTGAAAATTTATAACCATTGTTTATCTAAAAGAGCTCCTGACCCTGTGACTATCATCCGTAAATAAATTGCAAATATTGGTTGCTTCTACCCACCCTGTTCCGATTATATGTCATTGCTTAGAAATAATAATATGAATGAAGTAAAAGGAGTCCATCGATTTTAAGACATCCAATTAAATTGTTTACATACACGTCAGGGATATATTTATTACGTTAACTTGCTTCTGACAGGTAATATATTCGCCAATTTATGATTTCCTCCACAGATAATGCCAGGCTTTATTCTTTTTTTTCAGTAATGTCAACAGACGCATAATGCAACGTCCTTTGCGAGACTGCAGGTCACCTCACATATTAAGAAGCAAATCATACATACAGTACGTCATTGTTTCACTAAGTATGCATAAATAAAAAGTTTCTAATGAATAATGTAATACTTTGAACTGATTCTGACATGTCTTGAAACAAATCTCATGTCTTTGAAACAACTGTATAATTGGGGTGAATAGATACAATAAGATGAGAGCTTATGTCTCGAATGTGACAGGGGATGGACCAATTGTCATACTCCTGGCACACATCCTGGCAAGTAATTTGTTAATACATAAGAATACAAACAAAGGTGACTCGTAACAAAGGTAAGCTGGGAAGCGAACTATCAGTCTTCAGCCTTAACGGACCAAAAGACAATCTAAATTGCAATAAAAAATATTCGTTTTAATAATGTATGTATGTATCGAGAATTCCGCGTCCTCAGTGAATTGCTTAGCTGTACAGCGCCACCTATTAATTGGCGACAAAAACTATTCCAACACCAATATTGCCGGATCTCTTTATTTTAACTACATTACATATTCATAGTAATTCGACGGGAACTCTAACCTACGCGGGTTGTGCATGCTCGTGTATGCTTGCGTACCAAAAACGCTAAAAGGCTTTCGCTTGAAGAAGAAAAAAAGGAAAGTATGCCTTGTGCAGTTGGGACTATTAGTCATAATCACAACCAAAGAGAAAATTTGATCTGCCGAGAACGTACCAAATAAATATTGACATCGACTATAACTAGAGGACAATATGCGACATTGTGCAAATGACACGCTATCTTTTATCGTGCTTACACAAAAAACAGGTGATGTCACATAATTCTATTAGACCACAGCTACTTATGGCTAATTTAAAAGTTTAATACATATTCAATTATTAGTTTTGTTGTCGTAAGCAACTTTTACAAGTTATCAACCACAGTGATATCTATTTAATAAATCAACGGATACGATGTTGTCGAATTCTAATGGTCAAAATACGGATCCGACGAAGCACCTTGCCCGTGGAAAAAATTGGTCTAATGCGAATGAGCAGGTGACTTCAGACTTTAATGAGCTTAGGGCGCGGGGCGATTTTCTTAGTCTTGTCAATTCAAAATATTAGAATATCATGCCGTTATGAAAACAAAGACTTTGTAAAATAATCTAAGCAACAAATTATCAGAATGCGGAAAGAGGCAACGTTATACCACGGGACAAATAAGTGGCATACTCTATTCGATCCAAGACAAACTTAAATATAAGTGTAAATAATTTGTCGATAGCGAAGATCGATGATATACTCAACAAGAACAATGTTAAAAATACCAGTAACCAGCAAGAGTGTTTGCGTAGATATATGGATGTGCAAGAAGTTAAAGAAGTGCAATTTGAAAATCCATAACCACCGTAGAACATAGTTTGTTCGTAGAAATCCTAGAGAATATTTGAACTAAATTCCAGGGATCTGCTTCAGTATTTCACCGATTAGTAATGGAAAGGTAAATGGTGCGTTGATCTGCCCTTGCGTTACATAACGATAGTCCCACAGAACATAAAAGGCTAGTAAATTCCATTACACATAGAGACAAACGGATCCGTACACACACGATACGTTAACGACTAAATAAAGTTTATTCTCAGTTATAAAATAGATGAGACAGTTTCCTTATTAAACATCTGTAGCTGTGCTTGTGTGAAATTAGAACTCGTGTCAAAAGTCCAGAGGTAAATGACCGTATTAGCTCTGCCACAGAAATAGAATCTATTTAAACATATTTATTTCATGCAGGAATGACTAATACGTGATAGTAAATGTACAGGAAATAACTATAGCGTTATAATCTTATGATTCTAGGAACACTTCCTACGACATCGATTAAAAGTGGAAAGTTTTTTTTTTCTCCCTGCCCTTTTCCCACTTTATGTGGGGTCGGCACAGTACGACCATAGTTCATACTGTAATAGGTCCTAGCTATAGTTTTTTTAGGGCCGTCTCTCCTCTAGCATATATATGAAATATTAGT
>DWTW01002553.1:0-10873 GCA_018246275.1 Papilio slateri
CTGTTGCACGAATGGCCCGGCTCGACCGGAGAAATGCCACGACCTCACAGAAGACAGAAGTATTCTGCGTTCGACTGATGAGTTAGGGGCCGGAGACCTAATTTTACTTCTTTTATAAATAGAAAATATGTTTTTTCTGTTTATTCCATAATCTGACCATTAAAGGTAGGCAACGCAACTCGTTAGCTTGTTGCAGATGCCTATGTATTGTATGGGTAACGGTCACTTAATATTAGGTGAACTGCTTGCTCGTTTGGCATCTTCTATAAAAAAAGGTTTATTTTTTTATCAAAATACATGTCTGAAAAATAGCAGCCTATTCTAATAGCACATAGTATTTCTCATACAAAAAGTACATACATATATACATGTGAAATAAAATTTCTTATCAGAATATCCATACATATACATAAGTTTGTTGCATTCATGGCTGGAAGTTTTTGTCTTTCAATTAATTTTATGGGGTTGTAACACATAGAAGCCAAACTAGACAAGGCAGGTTTGTCATGACTGATTGCAGAGAAAGAAACGTAGAGGGGATAAGAGTGCATCGACACACTTACCTACTGCGTGCAGCGAAACTGCAGCGAGCGTCCACGCCAGCTTCCGCGGTAACCACCAGTTAACATAGACCCACCCCGCCCCTCGCGCATTAATCTATCAACTAGGCCTAAGAGGAAAGTAGTTACGTTACGCAGTCCTAGTTGCAATGGTAACGTTACAAACCACTGACGCTTTGGAAAAGTGGAATGACGTCCGCGCCGCGATGAGGTTTTCACTCATTGACACGCAAAAACATGAATTAGTACCATAATAAACTACCTTCGTCTAGACGTCTTTGGCTTTACTCAAAGATAAAAGATTCTGGACATACAAATTTAAGGTTTTGTTTTGTTTAAGTTCTTAGACATCAGCAGTTTATTTTTCTTATAACACAAATAGTATAAAACTAATATACATAAAGCATAAATGTACAATTATTCAAACTGTAAATATAATTAATTTTCTAGATACTCGTATTCATACATATAAGGTGTACCGCGGCGATGCCACACCCAGGCGAAGTATTTTAAATATTGTCGATAGGAAGTTTTCTTTCACTTCTTCTACTTGACTTCATTTTAATTTTAAAAAGAATTTGAACTGCATTCTGCAGATTTTTAAGCAATCTCTTCTTTGAACGAGAGAGGGGCTCACGAAATGTAAAAATAAAAATACATGTATTGTATCTAACAAAGCCAAAAGGTCTATCAATAGTATTGTTTTTCTCCATAAAACTTAGTTTGTTAGATAAAAGGAAGACCATGAAATTTAACAATGAACTGTAACATATAGTATAATATCATAGTTGTTTATTTCCCGAAAATTATGTCCATTGTGTTAATAATTATAGTGATATAACTGATTATTATATTTAAATTACATTTAAACTTAATTAATTTAACATGCTGCAGTATACAAATGTCAATTTTTTTAATAATTTGATGGTCTTCCATCCAACAACTTTGAAACTATCGTTATTAGTAACCTTTTTCATCGGTGTTATAAAAAAACATGTTTTATTTTTGCATATTTTTGCGGCTTCGTTTGCAATCAGGCAGGCGTTTTTTATCTTTGAACACAGTTACAGTTCAAATTCTTTTTAAAATTAAAATGAGTCTTCTTTAAGTAAGACTTCCTATCTACAGTATTTAAGGTACCCTGTATACATATCGTGTTAGTTCCACCATCTTTTTCATATTTGATTTTTTTTTATGGTAGAAGGTGGCAAACGATCAAGCGGGTCACCTGATGTTAAATCACCTCTACCCATAGGCAACTGCAACAAGTCAATTAGTCGCAGATGCATTGCCTACCTTTGATGGAAAAAGGGAATAGACAGGAAAAAGGATATTTCCTTCTCCTATTCATACCCACCCCGTCCAATCTTCTTCCCCTTCCCATCCTATCCTTATGAGGAAAGTATGGAAAAGGGAAGAAGACTGAAATTGGGCCTCCGGCACCTCACTCGTCAGACGAAACGCAGAAGAGTATTTCTACTTCACTCCTGTCTTCTGTGAGGTCGTGGTATTACACCGGTCGAGCCGGACCATTCGTGCAAAAAATGTTGTTGTTGCGGGCTCTACCACTGTAAAGTTGTTTCCGCGAAGAGAAGAGAAAATTAAAAACAAAATGTATCAAGGAAATGTGTTTACTCATACATTTTTCGTATCCGACGTTATCTAAGAAGAGATAACAAAAACTACAAAGAGCTTATAATTATACATCCTGACTTATAAGTCAAAATGTTGTATACAACAAAACGAAAAATGCGGTTTATCTCAAGAAGCTTCAATGAAGGCAATCGACCTGAGTGAAACCCATCTCGCAATTAATACAAATTAATATAACTAATAAGGTAATCCAACATAATTCTAAGGCGGAACGAAATTCGCCGAGTCAATTAGTAAAATTTATAAAATACTGTAATTTTATGTGTCGCTGAATTGTATTAACACCGTACAGGTTTGATATAGTTCAAGAAGCATATTAAATGGAATGGTTTCATTAGAATAGAAAAATATTTTAGATCATGTTGAAAAATAAAATATTTAATAAAAAAATAAAAAACAGCATGATGTTTTTATTTTTAAGTAAGTTGTATGTCGAAATGCACTTGACACGGTGCCGGGGTCAATGGCAACGTCATCGTAGCGCCGTAGCAACAGTTGCGCCATTGTCGCGCCCAACTCTTTTAATCGTACGTAGCTGACCTCATGCGACTGATAATGTCTACGAAAAACTCTACGGTATATGAACAAGGAAAATTTTCTTATAAAATAAGATATTTCACCTCAGTTCAACATATTTCAATATTTTATGTGACCTCTTATAAATATTCATTAGTTAACTTTTGAAATGTGAATAATTTCCTTATGGCATAAACAGTCTGCAATACATTGAAATAAAATAAGCTTTTTGTGATATTGGGAAAGAGAAATAGAAAAAAGGTTTTTAACGTGTTAGGACCGAAACAGCAAGCGCGATTTGCCTGCGACCTTATCAGGTAACAGGAAATACTCAATACAATACCACATAACTACGAACAAATTAGACTACTACTACTACAGAGACTAATACACTACCACCAGAGACTAATACCTAGTCAAATTTTAATCCTATCAGCTACTCGTATATAGATTATCATTTCATCTCACTTATACACCTTTTGTAATTACTTAGTAAATTGTAAATAAGTAAATAAATAAATATTCACTCAGGCCCGTAAACTAGAAGGATAGGCGGAGATTACGGATTTTCATTTGGTGTGGTCTTGGCACCCCTCTATAGCTTCTTCTACATCCATACATCTACGCGTAGATAGTCATCGGTTACGAGTTCTCCTTATATTGCGTTTCTATAGAATGTCACTAATCTGCTATATTAACATATTATAATGTTCTTTTTTTAAAAGTTTAAGCAGGTATTTTAGGGGAAGGGATTGGCTCGTAAAGTTCAGGGTGAGCTAGTTTGATTGTAAAGGCTCTATATTTAAATTGTATACAAGAATATTTAACAAAAAAAATTCATGTTTTTATTTTCAATTACTCGAAAAAAGAAAAATTAAAATTAAAAAGAATACTAAGTTTGTGCGGTGTAAGCGTAATTGTAACGTTTAAGTGTTGTGTGCTTAGCCTGAATTCAATTCTCAATATGTGGTCAACCGATGCCGTACATCGAGATGTAGGAGTCGGCCGCTGGCGAGTGGCTCTAGTGCATATCGTGAGGTGACAATGAAAGTACGTCGCGTTTCTCGCTTGCGATACTTCGGAATAAGGCCAGCGGCGTTCAACGGCCCCGCGCGCCGTTACAGACATAGCCGGCTCGAGCTGGCAGGCTCACTATTAACTTGGACACTTTTATCTGCCCACGACAATTCGCAGATGATGATAAACAAGAATAATAACATAAATAAACAATTACGACATGAAAAAGTCTTTAATAGATGGTTTATCTAAAGTCACTTTAAAATCACACCAAGAACTGTGTTGCATCAAAGAAAACTAAATGGGTTTACAATGAATTTATTTACAGCACGATGTATCTACCTTCCGATCATTTTTAACTTTTCACTCTTAAGCGAATACGTCCCTTAAATACTCGAAAGTTTAGACGTCATTTAAAAATTTAACGGATGGATGGTTTCACTCCGTTGCCACTAAGATTTAATAAGATAGTAATTTTAATTTAATAATTACTATTTTGCTGAAATTAGCTTAAGATAATAGCTTAAGGTTTTCTGGAAACCAAGAGTAACTTTAATCAAGGCAACTTGACTATACTGTTAATTTATCGTATGTATCTACTATCTTTTGACACTTTCTGCGTTATGAAGTTCCCGTACTTCACCATCATTTTTAGCCTTTAGCAGCAAAGTGAATCGCAGTAAAAAATGAATTGAATAAATTAGCTCGATTGCGCATTTGTTGTTTCTTATACATACATTTCCCTGAAATCATAGCAGGATTTAGGAAAATCCAAAAACCAACAATCGCCGTAGAAAGTAATAACGGTGTAAGCGAATACGTGTGCGCAGACGGCGGCCGTGATTCACGAAACTTCGACGACTCGGTGACATAATAAACTCAATTAACATTACTCCGCCGTGACGGCTCGAACCCCTTTCTTAACTCTTACTCACGCTGTTTACTATGCGACTCATCACTATCCGATAACTAAGGATATCCATTAAATATCTAAGTTCTAGTTATCTAGTTAAATTAATTTAGTAACGATGGATTAAATCACCTCCTACTTACAATTATATCATATGTTAATTCGAATTTTAGCAATTTAAAAACCAATGTTATTTGGAAATGTATAAATCTTTTATTTACCTACACAATCTATGATGAGGTAGATTTTCAAATTCTATTTTTACAAGAAACTTTCGAAATATTGTAATACTAACATATTTTATATGATGATATATAATATGCCTGAGGAGCACGTAGCGATATTGTGATTATATATTAAATATTATGATATATAAAAAGATCGTAACACTTCTTGTAAGAGCACCGATTTGCTAACATATACATACTTTGACATTCAGTTTTCCTCAAAACATTTCATGCGATCATCGGCTGATATTAGTCGACACAAGCATGTCGATTGCAGCAGCTTTCCGGTAATGTAACAGTGTCGTGGCTGTAAGAATTCTGCCAGAGGTTCGTTGAACTTTCGCGAACGGCGGGCGGCGGGCGGCGGGGTGGGGGCTGCACTGGGTCATACGCGGCCGTCGGCACACTTACCTTGACTCGGCGCCGCACTAACACCGCCCCATAGAAAACTAGGCGACACCCTGCTTCACCTTTTCTCGCCATTATTTTTATGTAAGCATCATTATGCCAATGTCATTGAGGTCATCATCAGTTTCACGATTGAATAATACAGACTTACATGCAACGAGTCAATATTTAATACATGACTATGCCTTAAGCTACTGAAATTATTTTACAATCACATGTACTACAAATATAAACCGACGGATATTTTAACATATCGGGTGGTTTATATTTCTAGTTCAGTCTCTGTCAGATCTACAGAAAACTTTTCCTTTTTGGGAATAAACCAAAAGTATTCATGTTTCATACCTTAAACTATATTGGAGTAATACGTGTGATATTTATGACTTATTTCTTAGAATTGTTTATTCTTTTTTAAATACTTTATCTCTAGTATAATTGAACTAGCGCTTGTCTATATTCTTCATCGTTTTTGTAAAAACAGAAAAATGAGACAACCTAGCGCTGCGAGTTTCTTGAAAGTTCCAAAAAACATGTGGCCTGGTTTTTAACTTTAAATTTGGACTTTTTCAAATCAATTTCAGCATTTTGCAAATCAAGTTCTGCTTTTACACATCAAATTCAGCTTTTTAAAAATAAAATTTGGACGTTTTCATGTCAATTTGAAGGGTAAATGTCAGAAATTGATTTTTAATTAAGCAGCATGATATTCTATTAAATATCACTAGCCTCTTTTCTTCAATTGCTGTTTTTAATTTACCAAATTACAGTTTACCACTCTGTTTTTTTTTTCATTTGTTTCAACAACTATATTGCTCTCTCTGTGTGCAGCCATATACACAACATTCTCTTGTTGGGACTTGATTTTAGGTTAGCCGATACAAAGGCCCTTATGATACGTGCTTTGCATTAAATCATAAGTAACCCTATAGCAGAGATCTTTTTTTATAGAATAAGGCGGCAAACGATTAAGAGGTTCACCTAATATGAAATGACCGCTGCCCATAGACATCTCTGAGGTGCTAATGAGTTGCAGATGCGTTGCCTACCTTTAATGGATAGAGGAGGAGATAAACAGAAAAAAGAATATTTGCTTTTCCTATCCATCCCCTCCACCCGTCAAATCCTCTTCCCCTCTTATCCTTTTCGTGTTAGAAAATGATAGGAAGGAGAAGAGGACTAGAAATATGCCTCCGGCATTTCACTCATCGGGCAAAACGTAGAATAGTAGAATATTTCTACTACAAGCCTGTCTTCTGTGAGGTCGTGGTATTTCACCGGTCGAGCGGGCCCATTCGTGCATCAGGTTTTGTTGTTGCAGGCACTACCACTGTTATGTGATTGAGCCCGCAACGATCCGCAAAGATCTTGTGTTGATAATTCATTCATTGAAATTTTTCCAACTTAACCCAAGTGACCAAACACAAATATTTTCATACCAATCCTAGTTTTAAAATATATAGTCGAAATTTTTTTCTTGATTTGAATCAAATCTTAGCAATGTCTCAAATCGTTTAGATTGTTTGTCTCTATAAAAAAAGGATTATGCTTAAAAATAATATTCTGGACATAAAAAATGGATCTGCCTGACTATTGATTTCCTTCTGCCTATAAGTCTTATTCCATATAATATATATCTTATTCCATATTCATATTCTACTTTAACATCCACCCGTACGCATTTATAAACCGTGAACGCAATAAAAAATACGTTAAATAAAAGGTTTCAGAACCATATAGTTCTAATCGGGTTTTTAGATATAATGACGAATTACATGAATTCTTGTTTTATAGAATTTATTTAGTACTTTAGGTTCTTCTTCTTCTTCTCAGCCGATATTCGTCCACTGCTGGACGTAGGCTCCCCCATTGAACGCCACAAAGTTCGGTCGCCTGCCGCCCTCATCTAGTAGACTTCCGCAACTTTGAGCAGATTATCGGTCCATCTTGTGGGAGACCTATCTACGCTACCTCGACATGGTCGCCATTCTAGGACCTTTCGGCCCCATCGGCAATCCATTCTGCGAGCAATGTGTCCGGCTCATTGCCACTTAAGTTTGCAATTCTTCTGGCAATGTCGGACACTTTGTGTTCTGCTGTGGATTACATCATGTCTGATGTGATCTTGCGGAGAGACACCGAGCATTGCCCCCTCCATTTCCCTTTGAGTGGCCTTGAGCCATCTAATGATGCACGCAGTTTAATTTAGTAATATTTGTGTAACGTAGATGTAGTATAAATAATGCGTAATTAATAAATATTTATTATTCAATTAATTATTAATTTATAATTAATAATGCGTAATATAGCGTATGAATATCATGCGTTATAACAATGAAAGTATGTTGTTGTTATGTTGTTGTAACAATATAGCGTTTGAAAGTATAACCTATGAATAAATGAACATAGATGCCACCTAGTGGACAAGTTAAATCATCAGCATACATAAGTTGTGATTTTTATAAAGAAGACGTAAGTTTTCGCAGTCAGTTTAATGATTTATTTTGATTTCATTAGGTATACCAACGTTTATTAGGAAATATAAAAAAAAACTTAAACTCAAAACAAATAATAATAGAAAATACTGAAATCTATTTCACTGGTACTAAGTATTAAGTATAATTTACAGCACAGAAGCGAATAAGAACAGTCAATTCCTGATCCGAAGTTTTTTGATGCAGATGCAATAAGACATGAAGCGCACAAAACGACCAAAGTGGAACAGATATTGATAAGTTACGCTTACTTCCGAAGTGAATGACTGAACAGACATAAGTACTTTAACCACTAGGCTCAGCCATATTTATGAAATACTGTTTTCATATTCATTTTCACAGTCGAGGTAATAAGTGAAATAAAAAAGATCAAAAGCCTCTGGACAGCTTTAACACCGTTCAAATATTGTTCAGATAGTAATAAATCAATTAGGTTCTAAAAGTGTTCTTAATAGTAGTAATGACTAGTTTTTGAAATATTTTTTACAAATGTTTTGTATTGCACCTTATTATAGACTTTCTTCACATAGTCGGAATAGAGGTGGCATTACGGAGAGATTATTTATCTACCTATGCAAGGATAATCTTTTATGTTTGGTCATTATACGTAGATCAAATTATCCCACGTTTTAGATTTAATTAAGAAACTTTAGCATGGTACACTTTGTGTATTAATTATTTAATCTTTTATTGTTTTATACATTACTAGCTGACCCGGCAAACTTCGGTCCGCTAGAATTAATTTATGCTGTGTTTACCCTATTAGCTGTGTTAATTGGTGGATCCCGCTCCAATAAAACTTCAGTGTCAAATTTTAAAGTCAACTTGGTAATTATTATTTCATATATATATATTTAGCCAGCATTACACTACCCTGTTACACATGCAAAATATGTATATAAATCCGCAAAGCCAAATCAAATGACAATCAAATCGATTTCTGAATTTAAAAGTAAAAATGAATAAAATACATAGGAAAAATGTATGAAAAAACGCTTTTTTTTATATATTATTTTTCGTGGATTTTTCATATTGTTTATTAGTTATTCTGTTACACGAGGCGAAGACGAATCCAACCAATAAAAGATAAAAAAATGTAACGCCGTTCTTGAGTTATAAATTGTGTAACTAACAAGACTTCGCTTTACATAAAAAAAATATATCTATAAAGTATCTAGTGCTACTATCAATGCATTGTTGCCTAAAAAGAGTTAAATTATGTTTAAATTTAAAATATACTAAATTTATATTCAACATATTCATTGAACTATTCGCCTGTGCAAGTCTACTGTTGAATATGGCGTACATTTAGGTTTAAGCATATAACCTTTAACCTCTTTAAAAAAAACGATAGTTAAATGAAGAAACGATTGTTACAAAGCTTCGTTACTAGCACAAGCTCAAAGCCGTGTACTAATCAAACAAGGTTTTTCTATTGGCTTTGGGGGTGATTGAACTCCACTACCAGTTCACACTCAGTCATGTTTGGCAATGAGCGATGAAAATAATTTTAGCAAGCGATTTTGACTCGAAATATGTTTATGATTTAGACAAGTGAATTTATCGTTATATATAAAAACATATATTATATACATCATGGTTCATCAACATCAATGTTCTAGTATTTACGTGTACGCAATAATAAATTGCAAATAGCTAAGAGTTTTTCGTACGAAACGTATAAACAACATTTAGATAGCAGTAGTTAAAATTTAAAAAGTCAATGGATGGAAATTTCTCACTGATGGTAAGCATTAGAAAAAAGCTGAAATGATAATGAAAATAAAAATAATACCAAAATATAATATATTATAAAAAAATGCTCGTGCAGCTAGAAGTTAAACTCCTTTTAAAAGAGAGAATAAGGGAGATCTAAAGAGAAAGAGAGAGAGACAGATCCGTCATCGCAGCCAACAGTTGTACACTATTGGACGTAGCCCTCTCCCATTGAATTTGCAATTCATACATTTTGCAAATCTTCGGACAATGTCGGTTGTTTTGTTTCTACTGCGAATCACATCATTTTTTATAAGATCTTGCAGAGAGACTGCGAGCATTGCCTTTTCCATTGCCCTTGAGCCGTCTGACAGTAAGTAACCACGTCTCAGTCTCGTAAGTCATCACTGGCAACACACACTGGTCGAAGACTTTCGTCTTCGAGACATAGAGTATCTTAAAAGAAATACAAAAACTTTGCATAAAATGTAAAGCTGGCTTTCTCCTTTTCTGTACATTATATTCTTCTTCTCTTTGATGTGAATTTAATTCACGATTCTCGTTCAAACATCGAATCGCCTCCTTTTATAAGTTAAACTTCAGAAAGTTATACTTTGAAATGACCTCGCACGTCCCTTTTTTTAGATTTATACTTGTTCAAGAATATCCTCACTGGGAATTTCTTTAGATAACCAAGTTTAACATGATTTAAAAATAATCAATTATTAATTTTTGTTTTAAAGGTTCTGAATGGCGGTCACAAATAGACGCAATGTAAAACCGCCGCCGGACAAGGTTTCGAGAGACAGATTGACTAACTAAATTTCTTTCTGAGCGTATCTAAGATTTTCCTTCCTTATAATTGTACTCGATACCGTAAAAGTCAAAAAACCTTTTACATGCGGGTTTCGGATGAATTATCAACGTTAAAGATAATTCATAACAACACGTAACCGCAAACATATTATACGTGGTACATACCCCTCCTCAACTCTTGTAATCAAACTCTCGTTCATTATTGTAAAGCTTTTTTGGTTTTATCATAGCTGTTGCCTGCGGCTTTGCGTACATTTATTTCTGATTTTCCTCGCTGAATTTTTTTTCTACTTTATTTATTTTTTTTATAGAAAAAGGTGGCAAACGAGCAAGCGGTCACCTGATGTTAAGTGACCGGTACCCATAGGCATCTGCAACAAGCTAATGAGTTGCAGATGCGTTGCCTACCTTTAATGGACAGAGGAGGGAATAGACAGAAAAAAAGATATTTCCTTTTCCTATCCATCCCTTCCTCGTCCAGTCCTCTTCCCCTTCCCATCCTTTCCTTAGTAGAAATGGATAGGAAGGGAAAGGGGACTAAAATTAGGCCTCCGGCAC
>DWTW01002554.1:0-10872 GCA_018246275.1 Papilio slateri
AGTCTATATACTGTAACATGGTTCACGACAATAGTCGAATGGCGGGATTCGAACCCACGATCATGTTGTGCATGTTTCCTTATTAAGTTTTAATTGAACAATTGTTTACTGAAAGGACATGCAATGAAAGGCAGAATGATACATTTCATCACTATGGACGCACCATTAGCAGTGCACTGAAGAATCTTATTAATACAATATGATAGGAGATATATGAGTTTTACGTTCGGAGGACTCTTTGATGTCAAACATCTATTGGCGCGCCTTTGCAGTAAAATCGTCCATTTCAAAAATCGAACGGTATGACGCTCTTTTATGACGTGACGCCCCCTCTTTTTTCCTTTCTCTTTCCTATATAGACTGCCAATTCGTCTGCAACGTTTCTATTTTTGAGAAATAGTCCTTTTACTATGTCATAAAAAAATTTTACGAATCAATTGTTGAATGCGACTTTTAGTACATGCCAACTTTGCCACGTTCTGGCGTTTGTAAATTTCAAGTCGAAATAAATTTTAAGCAAACACACAGAGTGACAAGTTAATTCCTTCGTCTAATTAATCATATAAACGTAGTCGGACTATTTTGGTAAGCAAATAATACGCAAGTTTGGTCTAATAGGTACTTAACTGGAAATGTACTAAGTTTGTAAATACGTAGAATATCATTTGGTTTCTACAAAATTTATTATAAAGTGACGAAAATATTAACACCGAAAACATCCGGTTTACCTGATGTCAAGAAATGACAGACCAGTTCTGGCCGATTTTATTAAAATCCTGTACTTATCACCTAATGGTAAGTTTAAATTTTTGTATATGATGCTTAAATATAAAATTGATGTTTATTGAACTGGACAATTTGCCCTCAAGTACCGGCGCTTGGTATGAAATTTCAAATTCGAATTGATTTTCCTTAATTAGCAATGTCTTTCGACTTCGTCACCATCAAATTATTAATTTGTATTAACAAGCTAAAATGTATAATACATTTTGGCGTTAATAGTTTCAGCAGTGTCATATTTCTAACAAAAATTTCAATCCAACTTTTTCTTCCTTTGTTCAATTTGAATGCAAACAATGAATGTTATTTATGTATTGAATAGCTAAAATGTACATTTTGACGTTAATAGAATTTCGTTTAAGCGGTTGCCATTTTTTCATACAACAGATTTTCATTTAAAAGAATGGGGTTGAATACAAATAGATATCTTGTTAATGCTCATAAAATGTATATGCTTAGGTTTAGTAGGTTTGACTGTGCATTAATAGATCAGTTAGTGACGTTCTCCTTTCATTTATGTGAGGGCACAGTAGTGCCCCCGCCGAGAGCTAAAGGAACCTGGCACTACCTCCTTTCCTCGTATCGTTTTGTCATATTCTCAAACCGTCATACTTTGGATGACGCTAGCAAGCTAAAATTGTAATACTAACAATGTTAGACGAAAAATTTAACTCATTAACGTTTGTTGGAATTATAAGTCATACAAATATAAAGTAGACGTATGAATATAACATAGCTAGAGTGGAAATGAAGAAACAAATATTAGTACGGTAAACAAATTAAATAACCGGTGACCTGACTGATAAAGCGTATCAACACTTCGTTCGAAGTTTACCCTTTACAAATAATTTGCTTTTGGTCTATATAGCTAATCTTACTTATTAGATTTTGTAGCTTTCGAACGATGAAAAAATATTTAAATCATTCATTAGTTTCATAATGTATTGATATGTCATTTCTCGACAATTTATAAATTGTCGAAGTCACATTGTGAACTGATATGCATTATTACGTTAAACCGACCTGACCCGGCAAACTTCGTTGCGCCTTAGAATTAGTCATGACAAAATCTAACATGATTCATATCTAGTAGATACCCCCTGGATACATTTCTTCCTGGATCAGATTCCGTGGCAAATTCTCAAGTCAACTTGATAATTCCAATTATTTTTTTTGTTTTTAATTAGTTTTTACCCTGCTTAATCTACTATCTGGTGGGTCCCCCACGACAATCCTAGTCCAATTTTAAATTAACGAAGTTAACAACCATCAGGTAACATAAAAATAACGTTTTATAAAGTTTTGAATAGCTGTGTGGTTAGTTTCAGGTTGAAAGATACTTTTGGACCGAGCAATAAAATCCAATTATATTATTTTTTCAGAGTTTTCATCTGTAAATACGTACAACCATAATTTTTATGTATTTTTAAGGTTTATAACAATTAATGTTTATCTTGCACTTTTTTTAGAATGGCCTCTTTTTTAATAATACTTTAGGGTTGCTAATTAAATTCCTAATACTAAGTATATATTTTATTTTACTTTTATACAGTCTGTTGTAGCGCTCCCGAGGAAAGTCGGAGTCAGGCAGGCGACTGGTCGTAAAAAACTATAGCCAAAACCTACATAGTATGGACAGTCATATTACAGTCGTGCTGAGGCTCTATCTAGCTTTTTAAAGCGAAGATAACTATATTTTTAATTTGATGAATAAGCAAGCAAATAAAGTTAAAAAATATAAAGTAAAAAACGTCAATTTTTCTGACATCAATTTTTTTTTATTGTATTATGTTATGATTTTGTCGATCCCTGAAATGCCGACCGGCCCCAGTATGCCCCTCTCGACGCCCTAGATCTGGGACAGTACTTTGCCGACCCCACATACGTGGGAAAAGTGCAGGGAGATGATGACATTGTATTGCAGCACAGCGCAATCAGTCGTGGCATCTTATCATAATAACGTATTTATACCATAATAGATGTACGTTTGTACCTTACACGTTGTTTTAGTAGAGCGACAAACGCGGCAATGCGACGCAAAAATATCAGGCAGTCGTTGTACGTATTTGTGGCCCAGGACGTCGCACTATATTGCATTGTATCGTGCCACGTCGCGTCTCGTTTGTCGCTCACCTACGACAGTGGAATGTGCTGAGGGAAGAAATACAATCTCGAAAAGGTTAGTTTAGGTAGCTTTTAATAAAAAAAGAATGAAGTCAATATTTTTTTTTTATAAATGGTAAATAAATAAATAGTACAAATTAAAAACATTTCCGTGTGAATTTCCTTTTAATTTCGACTTCGATCTCCTCATCGCTCTTGCCCCGAGTCTCTGGCAGTAAGAATAGCGTAATGAAGAAGCCAATGAGGTTGATCGCAGCGAAGAAAAAGAAGATGGCATGCTGCCCTAGGTACATGGAAATCTGACCGTATAGAATGAGTTGTAGGAAACTCACGAACCAAGAATACGTTACCACCAGTCCCATCACCTTGGCACGGATCTGGAAGAAGATAGTGGATATTCTATTACTGTTTTTGCTATTATATTATTATAATTTCACAGTATTCAAATGTTGCCGAAATCAAAAGTTTTGGTTTGAGCATTTTAAAACAAAAAATTGAATAATAATCCAAAAATTCTGAAAAACTAGGGAAATGAAGCTTAAAAGAGTCCATTACAGACATACCACTGAAACTAATATAATCGTGTTAATAACCAGAAATTCTTTAAAAAATATTACGATTTACCTGAAAGTTTAACATCTCTGACATGATGATGAACGGCAAAGGTGAGACGCCAGTAGCGTAGCCGAAAACCACACCAACCATAGCCAGAACTGGTAACCAACTGGGTGGGCTGATGCCGTTTGATTGAAGGAGCAACACGCAGCCCAGAGTAATCATAGAGCAAATCGACAGCAGAAGACAAATCGCCATGAGCGGCTAGAAGACCGGAGATAAACAATTAATTACTCTAATTTTGCAAACGGTACATTAGTGAGGGACAAAATAAGCGCGGGGCTCAAAGGAAATATGAACAAAGGCTCCTTAAATTGCTTTACCTATTGTAATTTAGGTTATTTATAAATAAAATAGAAAATTTTACACCAAGCGTTTCATAATTTAATGTTATATTAGAAAATAGCATTCGTGAAATCAATACTTATAAACATATGTATATTGTAACCTTGTAGTGAGATGATTCAAATGTTCTTGACTCGTTGTGTTTTTTAAAATATTTTGAATTCCTTTTAATGTTATGAATGTTCTCGGCTGATTAAGTTTATAAAATTGAAATTCCAATGTCTTCACAAATTTATAAACATGAAGTTAAGGTTTGTGCAAAACACTACGAGAAAGGACTTATCATCTTGCATTATATTTAGAACATATTTAGTCATTATTTACAATAACTCTAATATTTTTTGTTACAAACATTTTCATCAAAAAACGGATAATGCCAGATGAGGTTCATTTTGATCTGAGAAAACATAACATTGAAACGTATGGCAAAGGATTGGAACATGTTGCAGGCGTCGGTGTTTCCGTCCAATTAAAACGTGGGTATCTTGAAGAGCGGAGTGGATAGGGTTGGGCTGGTACTAAATTTCCGTACCATTTTTCGACCACATCGCCAGTTAACATACGGTGGGACTGTGATCAACCGCTAGAGAATTCATCATTAAAAAATATCTCTAAATTAAATCGACACAAGTTTTGAATTGGAGTTTATTTCAATCGAATGATGGATACATTACCTTCCGTCCAAACCTTTCCACAGAAGCCATTAGTACGAGTGATCCAAAGATCATCATGAAGGGGAAGCTTAGCGACTGCACATCGGGACTGATGCCGTACTGGATCCCGCTGGCCGCGAGCGTGCTGGAGCCATAAGTGATGATAGACACCGCGCCGTTGGATGCGTGTACACTTATTATTAAGAGGATGAGAATGACCGTACGACGCCAGTTGATATTTTGTACTGTATAACAAAATGTTAGCCAAATATTAACATCAGAAGATTTCCGTACTCTGTGTCGTACATCAAATTGTCACTGATCCATTCAGTTCACAATTTGCTGACAGGTCATAATATGCCTAGTCCGAATACAAACTGACGATGTTCATTATCAGTCCTTGACATACATAGATATATAACATAAATTTAATATCATTGTTGAAGATGGCCATGGGTAGGAATGATAACATAGCTTCAGTGGGAAAACTACGACGCAATAAAAATTAATGGATTGAGATAAAACGTATTAGGACAGTAATTATTTTGCCATGATATTTCTAACATAGTCAGGAATGAAGTTCCTTAGGTTATTTGTCACGTAAGCACGCACGTTTGTTGTTTTTGTGTAGATACTACTTACATATAGATAGTAAAGAAATCTTAGGCAGTGACTGAAAATATAATTCTTGTTTTTTCATTATGTCCATTTCTTTTTGTACAGTTTCGCTCTCAACATCCAAACCCCTCAGATGAGCTATCGTGTTTGCAGCTTCCTGGAATTATATACATTATAACATCAGAAGGACAAAAAGTTATAGAACAACGTAGACCGTAAGTAAAGTAGATATTTTGGTCTAATGAATTATATAATAGTTAAAATGAAGTTTATTTTAATTAAAGTTAATTAACAGACTGTTTATTTGATATGGGGTAAAGAAACGGACCACGTGGGCGATGCTGCACGGGTTTCCAACTAGATAGACATATCCACGAACGGGGACGGGAGTCTGGTGTATTGGAAGTGTCCTTGGATCCTTATGTACCTTACTTTTGATTGATAATGTTAATGTTGAACCAAAAAAATATCCTCTTACTTCAACTTTCCCCTTCTTCACGAGAAACGCTGGTGATTCAGGTGCCTTCATCATCAGTACTATAATGAAGATTGACACCGAGAGCGCGATCCATAGAATGGTGAAGTAATCAAGGAACGCTCCCATAGTATACATGAGGAGTACTCCCACATTCTGCGCCATAATGAGCAAGGATCCAAGTAGACCTCTGATATTATCCTGGCTGATCTCCTTCACGTACATCGGGACTACGAGGAAGGAGCCAGATGCACCGATGCCCGCGAACACCCGCGCTACAATCAAACCTTCCGTTGTCGGTGATGATAGTTTGATTATCCATGATAGCTATAATAAATAAAACAGAATAATAAATAGTTATGTTTTTAAGTAAAGTAAATATGTCTAATAACTTGAGGTGTTACTATATTTTCCTTTTGGATATTTTTTTATAGAAGAAGGTGGCAAACGAGCAAGCGGCTCACTTGATCTTAAATGACATCTACCATAGACACCTGCAACAAACTAATGAGTTGCAGAGGCGTTGCATACCTTGAAAGCACAGAGGTGGGGAAAAAAGAAAAGAGTATTTTCCTTTTTCCTATCTATCCATTTCCCCAGCAAATATCTTCCCTTTCTCATCCATTTCTTAGTCGTTTCTTTTTTTATTTCTTTGTTAGTATTATTATAGAAGGAATAAAACATTAATGGATCATTTCAACTCACCCCTTCAAAAGCAGCTACAAACATGGTCGCAGGTTGACGACCATAACTATCGGCGATGTAGGTGTAAAAAGGCACACTTATTGTGGCAGACATGAACAAAATGCTGGCTACCAAAGAGATTGTATTGTCAGATAGCGGGGCTCCAACCGGAGATGGGTCTGATTGCAACACATTTGTCATTGGAGACATCCAGCCTGCTTCTAGACCATATATCAACAAAGTTGAGTTCGCTGTAAATAATTTTATAGCATAATTATTATATATTTATATAATTCATAAGCATTTACAATAGAAAGTTAGTTTAAGGTACTTTAACAAATTTTACATTGGTCTGTTGGAGTAACAGGAAAAAGAATAGGAGTAGAAGATGGAAAGGTATTACACCCATCTAATCGCTAACACCCCTCAGACTATACGCAAAAGTATAAATACTTCTATTTAACGCTTCGTGAGGTAATACTTTCCACGTCGGAACGACCCATTCCCCAGTGCAACACCAGCTCCGGCTTGCCCTACTCTATTCTAGTCGCAGTTTTAGAAAGTATCTAATAGCAAAATCACTAACGCTCGCTAAATTGATACCTGCCAAAATATATTTGTATTCACCTAATAAAGCCCACATCCATTGCACTCTTGTATGGCCGACGCGTTGAACGGGTTGATTAAGCTTTTCCAACATTTTATTCACAAAGAGTCACACTACTCTAAATCAATCTTAAAACTGACACAAATTAGTAATGAGATATTAATGCACTCCTTACTTGTAATAAGCTCACTGTGACAGTTATTTAGCAATAATCGAAACAACCACTATGCAGGAGATAAGAATCTTTTTATAATCATAATATTTGTTATGTACAGGATGTTTTATTTATTAAGACATAATTGCATAATTTATCTTAAATCTACTGCTGGCTAAGTGATTTGAGTCCTTGTTAGCTGTGCGTAAAGCAAAGAATTTGAACAAATTGCAGTAGCAATAGCATTGACCGATTATTATATAATTGGATCATGGTTATTGTTGCATTCAGGTAAAGTTTGACCATCCAGCATATTACTAGTGGTCAGAACCATTTTCTAGTGTACGTAATTTCAGAACACTTTGAAGGATTGAGATCGAGTTTATGACAGCGTAAAGTGATGATATTGTGGCAAAGATTTTCATGTCATCAGCAAAACACAACAGATTTGACGTTTCGGGGCAAGAGGCGTAGTCGTTAATATATTTTACAAATAATAATGGGCCGAGCAATGAGCCTCGAGGCACACCAATGGGATTAGCAATCCAACTAGACATGTAATTATTTACCACAACTGCCTTTGATCTATTGGCTATGTATGACGAAAACCACTGAAAAAGATTACCTTTTATACCAATATCGGTAAGCTTTTCCATAGGATGTTATGATCAATCCGGTCAAATGCTTTACTGTAATCCATGTTGCATCTACCTTTCACCTTTTTCTTTCACTATCCATAGCATCTGTGTGATGAACTCATAAAGCAACGTAAGATTTGTAACAGTTACCCGACCTCATGACATGAGATGAATGTGATGAATGATGAAGAACAGATGAAGAACAGATGACGATGTAAGTAAAGTTACTGAACAAACACTTCAACATCTTTTGTCATCTAGACTGTCGACAAACGTCATGCGTATTTTTCTGGCTATAAATACTAATAAGTGCTACCCGAGCAAAGTCATTGTCCTGAGCTAGTGGTATACAAAGTTATATATCGCCGTAATGACAATCTCAAGAAGGATATTGGTATTGTTGTACCACTAAATTGATTCTATGTAACGTAATTTGAATTACGTTATTACGTAGAATGCGACAAGCTTGACCACTCATGTCTCCGTTTCCCGTATTTCATTGTTTGTACAACAAGTGATGTACCTTTATCGTGTTCATTAAGTTCGTTAGATTATTACATGACGTGAACGTATTGTGCACTGTACAAGCTCGCCGCTGTGACTTCAATGAATGAATGAATGTCTCATACACTAGTACTAATAACAGAGCTATGTACCGTCGCGTCCGTTGATTAGTCGATAAAAAAACAATAACGTTTCTGTATTGATAATAGTCCTGACTATATTTGTATTGAATTACATCTCATGACAGTATCTAACACGTTATGAATCATCTCGAACAAAAAGTTTTGTTGTATTTAATGAGCTCAAGAGAATTCTGCGTGACGCGCTAATTGAACGATTCTCAAATATCAACTTCACACAAAAACTGTAATAATAGGTATAGTATGTTCTACAGAAGGCTTGCTTCTTGACGCATCTAACAAAAATTCCGCCGTTAATTTCCGAAAGAAAAAATTAATGGTTTGAGAGAAATACAAGACTACGTAAACAACTAGATGCCATTACCAACTTCACCGCCTTATCTTATAAGCTTTTAACTTCAAATTCGGACTTTTACAAATCTAATTCGGGTTTTTACAATTCAAATAATGACTGTTTATTTCATATGTAAAAAATGTCTGAATTTCATTTTCAAAAGGAAGAATTCGGATTCGAAGTTAAAAACCTGTATAAAAGTATAACTCCAGTATTACTCTACAATTATTCTTATGAACATCCTATAATATTTCATCATGAATACGTCACATGACTACCGCTTTTCATCCAAAACAATTACAATAGTAACAGATGCCTTTCCAGCTTTGTTGTAGGAAAGTTGGGAGTGGATAAGAATGTGGCGATGAAAAACAGAAGCATAAATTACTTTTACCGGGCATTTACCCAATAGCTGCTAGTGCTGATGTCTCCATCCCTGCTCTGGTTGCAGTCCTAGGACGTACCCGCGCTTAGAAAAATTAATAATATGTAAAGAATATGAAACAACAATGGACTGGAAGGAATATGGAACAATAATGTGGCGCCTCTTAGCTAGACAGTACAACGTCTTCGCTTCCCGATGCTTCATTATCTATTCTGCAATCAATTTTTACAACTACTTCCATTCTGTCCAAAGGTCCTTTGTCTAGGCCAATACATTGCAGACTATGCTTTTTAATAGATTTTACTTTATATGTCTCTCATGACTCCAGGCGTTGTAAAAAGTACTTGTGTACTTGTACAAGGGGGAGTACGTACGAGTACGGGGGCGTACAAGTTGTCCAAGCTTGGACCATAAGTTTTTATTTGATTTCTGTTTTATTTTCTTTTGTCAAATAATGTTTAATTTAATGATGCTGCCATGCTCAAAAGACCACTATATTTATATCAATTAATCTACAAAAAACTGGCCATCGATTGCACTATTACTTTTCTGTAGCGACATCTTTTAAAGAGAGAGATGAGCTATTCAATAAAAATGGACGCAAAGGACCACGTGTTGTATAAACTTAAGACTTATAAACAGATGACTATTAAAATATGACATTAGATAACGTAATAACTGAAGCAAAAGGTACATGTAAATCCATAAAAAAATCGCCAAACAAATAAAAATAATAATTTCCAGCAAAAGAGTAAAACCCGTTAAAAAAAATTAGGAACCTAACAACGCATCGTACGTATTCTAAAATTAGTATATTTGATGTAGCGCAATTTTTGACGTCAAACTTAATTCCGAACAAATATATAATGTGACAGGTTGATTTTGGGAAAGATATAATATATATTTTTTGATTAAACATTAAAATGTTTGAACTTCTTTAGTAGTGTAAACAGTCGCATTATTTACTCTAATAGATCACTGGAGTCATGCAATTTTTTTGTCAAGTACACGGCTGTTATGAAAAATTATGAAATAGATCCTTCAAATACCATTCAGACCTTGATGGTTGGCATACCACTACCGTGCGGTTTTCGGGGAACTTCCTCGCACAACCTCAGTATAGAATGATATGTAGCCAGCGGTATTTCCAAACCAATACGACTTAAGGTCCATCAAGAAGAGAGCGTACTCCTTCCTTAAAGGGCGGCAACGTCTCTGCTGTTCCTCTGGTGCTGTAGATATTTATGGGCGTAGGTGACCCTTTACCCCCGTATCTTTTGAACATATTTATAAGACAAACGACTGCAGATGACTGAATCTGATGGGTTCCTCCCGGAAGATTTAATTTGCAGTATCCCGTAGGTACTGGAAGTGATTAAGTAACCGAGCATCGAGTCCACTTAAGCCTAGACTTTCAATATAGAATATTGAACAGAACGTTAAACTTACATATTGTTATAAAAATGAGCTGAAAACCCATAGACTTAGTATTGTGAATTAAATATTTGGTAACGAAATCACCCTGTGTATGTTGATAAGTCAGGTCTCGTGAGCCGACGGAAATAGTAAACAAACAGGACGGAGGCTTACTACGTGAATTATTTATTACACATGACTCGATTAAGTAAATGTCGTGTTTATGTGTAAATATACAATACACTTTGCTATCTTGCGACGAATATTTTCCACTCTGACACTGTTCTCGGTAGTTAATGCACATTTGTTCAACTCTTAATCCTCAGTATTCCATCAAATAGCATTTAGAGCGGTGTTTCCCAACGTGGGGCCCACGCCCCACAGGGGGGCAATTTGACAT
>DWTW01002555.1:0-10872 GCA_018246275.1 Papilio slateri
ATAAACAATATCATCCGGAGATTTTCCGGTGACTCCATTAACTCACGAAAAGTTTATTTAGATGGACGCTGTGTTTCCATTAGTAAAACGCAAAAGCGTAAAAACAAAAGTTTAATAAGAATTAACAGCAGCCGTTAGAATTCTACTATGTCGGTCACTAATATTTTCTACATAACATTTTATTTAATTATTATATTAGTTATAATGAAAAAATAAAAAAAGTATGTAAATACTATTTATACATTATTATTTATTTACTTTATTTATTTTTTGCATTGCAAGTGAATTGACAATGTCATAACCATGCGGGTCGTGGCTTAGCAATTAAATTCCGGAAATCAAGGAATAATTAGTGTGTTCATCAAAGATCACATTTTTTTTCATGTTTGTCTTTTTCTATGGTGGTAAATATTGATAAATATTGTGATTATGATACCAGGGGGCATGTACTACACGTGTATAACCGTGTACAAGAAACTTGAATTAAATGCAACGCCCCGTCACCTCTCACTTGCCCACTGGCACTGGCCAGCTACGAGGTATACTACATTCGTAAATCCTGTACGAATATTCCAAGCACGCCACTCTGACGCCATCGGACTGAAGTCTCATATTATTACGAACTAGTAATAAGAAGTTCATAGTTTACCCGCTTCTTTGATATGAATTCTTTCCATATTATTATAACCGTTCGCCGTTCTATTGTTAGTCTATGACGAATCTTTTATAGAATTTTAAATAGATATTAAAAACGTGAAGTCAATATCGGATCAAAGATTGTACAAACATTTGCTCAATGTAATTGCCTTAAGGGAGGTAATATTAAACTTTGTTAAATTTGTTGGACTAATTCGTTACAACGTTTTAATATATTTGTAACATCTGTTTTATACAAACTACTAGATGGAATATAATTTGTTTGTGGTTGAGGGTTGGCCAACAGAATTGTAGCCTGGAACATTTCCGAACTGCGCGAACTTCTTGAAAAGTAATTGAAACTTTTTGTGAACTTATCAGAGGAACAATACCGTTGGGTTTCCCACACGGACGGCTATTGGATCTTCGTTTGTCGAGTAACTAAATAAAAACTTGTGAACAGAGAGTTCATGCAATATGAAGTGAACTTATTTTTTCTTTTTTTTTTGTAGCTATAGAAAACACGTACTTTACAAGTTCCTCTTCACTGCACAGAAATAAGATAAATCAGTGCGTTCGGTCGTAATTTATATTGTCCTTGCAAATAAATTGAATTCACAAAAATATTATATCAACATAAAACCAAATAAAAACTTGAAAAGAAATTCGATCGAAAATCATGGAAATCGAAAGGTTTCAATAATTTCTCAACACGACACGCGTAGACATTAAGTGTATTCTTTATAACTTTCTTAGTAAAAATATTGAACTAAATTTCGGACCAATAAATAAAATGTGAAGAAGGCCCTTACGGTGACAAACTAAAGTTTAATTATAATTTTAGTGTGTTGCAGGAGGCAGAGAAGAGGATTTAACGGGGGAAGAGATGCATAGAACAGGAAATATCCTTTTCCTATTTATCCTCTGTCCATTAAAGGTAGGCAACGCATCTGCAACTCATTCGTTTGTTGCAGATGCCTATGGGTGGCGGTCACTTCATATCGGGTGTATTGTCAGCTCGTTTGCCACCTTCTTCTTTAAAAAATAAGATACATTTTGTCTTATTAGTAGTTTTAGAACTAAAAGGAATAATTGTTAAAAAAAACTGCGTTTACTTGGAAGAATTAAGATGTGGTGATCATTACGGTTTTTTTTGTAGTGAGGAAATCGCGTATAATATAGTTATAGTTAATTTCACTTAACTGTCAGTAACACAGCGAAAAGTTATTAAAACCCACAAAAGCAGATTTTCTTAACTTTCTTATGTGTTTCTGCCAGTTACGTTAAATGTGCATGTTATAAATGTCGACTTGTTTTTACTGCCCAGGTGAGATCAAAGAAAACAATTTAGTAGCTGAGGTGGATGCCTAGTTTATTCTGGTTGCCTCAATATTTGATGAAACTTTATCGTTATATCTCTAGGTTTGATTATCATAACGTATTTGTAAAATTCGTAGTATTAAAATGAAGTGTATGTCATAAAAAGTTTTCAATTGCTTGAACAATTGTTGAAGGCTTGCAGCAAACAGCAACTGCACAATACAAAACAACATCACAGCCATAACATAAAAACACACTTCTACTTCACGACGTTTTTCTATGAGGTTGTGGCACTTTACTGACCAACCTAGTCCTTTCATGCCAACATTTGCCTGGTGCTTGACTTTATTACAGTATTGTAAATTTGTATCATTACTGGGTCGGCAAACACATCAGGCTCTTATTCAAAATATTTTTTATCCTTTATCTTGGAGAATGCTCACTCAATGTTTCTTAGTGGCGTAGAGTATGGGACAGATGATGAACATTACGTATCGTATCTTGTTTTCTTTAAAAAAAAACTTTCTATTGGGCTTCTCTACCTATAAGATAAGTCTCGAGAACATTGTGTCTCAGACAGTAGTATTTCGTCCTTGTTTGCGGTCAAAGCTTAGCTATTGCCTGAGCGTAATCGTATTACGCTATAGTCTGTTGCGTCGTTACAACGTTTGTGAGAATTTCGTGCACGAAATAACCACTAGGTACAATTTGTTGTACCGCAACAAACTGCATTGTCTGCATAGGACTTGAAAAGTGCAGCTTTAATTAACTTTGTCCGTCATTGATAGGACAAAAATACATGAAATGAAAGCTTTTCCGACAAATCCCTGCTTGCATCTATATAGTTTTTTCGAGTCCGGTATCTCTTGATTTCATATTTTTACATAATGTTATAACTCTTATATGTACTATTTGAAAATCTTATTTTGTTTTTTTATATATTCTACAAAATCTTTTTAACAGTAAAGGCGTGAGGGTTCTGTGGACCTCGCTCGGAACGAAGTTCCTTTCGCTTTTTGGTAGACTGCTATACAGTCATTTTAACTAATATTATAAAGTATCAAGTTGAAGCTCTCATTCGCTCAGAGCATGTAGCACGCGATGCGGACGTTGGTTCCAATATTATAAAAAATGAGAATAGTGTTGCCATTATTTTTATTAAGGGTATAATATTGTTAAAATAATAAAGTGATATTGGTATTTGTATTCATGGTATATCGCTAAAACGTCCGAGACTCGAGTTCCGATTCCATTCTCAAAACAAATGACGCGCTCGGGCCAAACCCTAGATAAAGGAGACCAGTGTACTTTGACCTTTGTTTTTTGCTCAAGTATCCCCATCTGACCGAGATTTAAAGGAACAGAGGGAGGCGAGAAGGTCTTTTGTGGTTGGCAATACGATACTTAAGGCACGTGCCGGTTGAGTTAACCTGCGCACAACTTCGTGAATCAATCAACGTGGTAAGTCTACCCGGCAATCTTTTAGGCGACTTTCACGCATGCGTCAGGCGTAGGGATGAGCTCCGACCATGTTTTGCTGCCACTTGATTTCTTAAGCTGACGAAAGTGATAAATAGACGAAGCTGTACAAAACCCATAAAGTATGTTTGTATCATTCGAATTCGTACTAAATGGGGAGTTTACAAAGAAAACAAAATAATTTCAGTAGTGAGCATATATTATACCTAAATGTACAGCTATCTTATTGTAAATTTAAAGAACACGATACGAGCTGTAAGTTCATGAAATAGGAGATAAGCGTCGTCGATAAATAGGTCAGATGTGAGGTTTTTATCGAGAGCACAACACTGGTCGGGTGGCCAGAATCCCGCCCGGACCGGAGTAGCGGTCGGTCGCATCGCACGCCATCACAGTAGCAGTACCCGCGCGCAACCGGTGGGGAGAACACGTTTGCCACATGCCCGTCGCCTCCGACAACGATCAAACCAACCAACAAGGTAACATTTTATTTATACTTAATAATACTTAGAAAATTTACGATATAAATTTTTAAATATACTCTGACAATTTTTAAAGTATTAATACAAATTTTAACACGGAAGTAGTGTGTGGATCAAAATTCGTCTAGAAACCAAGTGTCTTGACGATGCCAAGTAACATTGATTTTATATTTTTCTTGCGAATTGCTTCTGCAAATAAGTTACCGTTGTTAATTTTAGTTAGCAGAGAGTTAAGAGTATTATATTGTAATTGAATTTCTCTAAATTTCGATATCAACTTGCTGAAAGCTGATATAAAGTGTTTTGAGTAAACAAACTTTTATAGAAATAAATATTTTTTTAAAGTTTCTTACGTATAACATCATTTGTGTGTATACAGTCCTAAAAAAATCGTTGGAATATTATCTTGCAAACGTTAAAATGAGGTTCAACTAGCTTTTAAATTAAAAAAAAATTTTTGTTCTATATGTGGAATGTTAACAAAAAGCCTTGTATATTTATTTCAATAGTAACAGTCAGTTTCTTAATAGAAGCGATTTTTATCTAAGCCATTTAATTGTTACCTAAGCCATCAGAAATAATGAAATATTGAAAAGTTTGTGTATTTCATTTATTGTGAATAGACGTGACACTGAATTTGATCTTAGACATGACTACAATTTTTAATGAGAATGAATTAGCGAAAACATCATCAATTTATCTTTTTTCATAGATATATATTCTACTTATAGAGATAAATACTCATTTTATTTATGGTCGTGGCTATTAGCAGTTACACTCGTTTACAAAGTGAAGAAACAAGAGCAATTAATACGCAAAAATGAAGTAGAAATATTTAGTACCCCGGAAATAAGAAATGAAAGCTTAACACATATTATCAATTCGGTCAGTTATAAAGTCAGCGTTGTTGTGACTGACGCAGATATGGAATAAACAATGGGAGTTGATCCTAGAAACACAACCAAGCTACTGTCTTGCGCATTATTGACGTGAACATGACTCAGGGGAGTGTCTTAGTAAACACAAGTGAAACAAAATTTGTCCGCCCCAGCTTCGCACGAGTATTCAACAAAAATAAAACCAGGGTGGGCCGCTAGTTTTAACTTAATTAAGTAGTTATTGCAAGTAAGTTCTAAGTAAGTTATTGTAAGTAAGTTATTCAATGCAAACAAACAATCGAATCTTTCCTCTTTATAATATTAGTTGAGACTACTACAGTACAAAGCACTATCAATTGGTATTTAATAGAAAATAAGAAACCTTAAGGTCCCATTACCAACGATATAAATTAAGCGAGACTCAGTATACAATGCCAAAAAAAGTTAAGGTCGTGGTTGATGGAACTAGATAGTTATATGACAGTTCAACAATCATGTATTTAAAATAGTAAGTGAACGCAAAAGCAATTAATTAAAGTCTTATTATTCATTTCTGAATAGGTCAAGTCCTAGTCATTAATATGTTACAGTCTAACAAATGTTTTTCGTTAAGTCTGCTGAGTTCAGTCCTCGCGAAACATGCTCTCTATTGCGAGAATCCTGAATACTTCTGTATATGTATATTGCATACACGTATGGCTTTGTTGCACATTTGTGTTTCTGCACATTGGGTTCAAATAATTATTATTTAGTTTTTTTTTCATACATCAATCACCACAAACATCGACCGTACAATTGTTCTTTATCGATTTATTATGGAGAAAAATTTTCATTGTTTGATCCGCAGCTCAAAAACCACTGAACCGATTTTAAACATTATTTAACCTATAGATAGCACTTATATTAGCGAGTAACCCAGATTATATTTTATTTTGTAATTTGTTTAAATGCACGAAGCCGGGGCGCGTTACTAGTCTATTTCAATCCTCCTGCATGGTACATGTACGTACGCGTATTTCGTATGTACATTACCATTCTTCTCGTATATACATAAATAAAAATCACTGAATAATAGGAATAAATCAATACTCGTAATTTTCGAACACCGTTAACCGTACGCTATACGCAGGTATGTTGGCATCAATGTATAACATACATACACATATACATATATATACAACTATGAAAAAATTGTACGCTACTAATGAACTATATATGTACTTATATGATTTTTTATTTTATATCATTGAATATCGTATATCATCGTAAATGTCAGTACCGCAACACTATTGTCGGTATATTGCACAACACGACTTTTTGATAGAGCGGCTTTTACGAAGGCATAAATAGTATCAAGTACTAGTCCTTTTTCCCTTCCTATTCTTTTGTAATAATTAATGAATGGGAAGGGGAAGAGGATTTGACGGGGGAAGGGATGCATAGAAAGCGCAAATATCCTTTTCTCTATTTATCCCCTCCTCTGTCCATTAAAGGTAAGCACCGTATCTGTTGATTCATTTGTTGCAGGTGGTCGGGTGTACCGCTAGCTCGTTTGCCACCTTTTTCTATAAAGAAAAATATGCCGAAAAATCAATTCTAGTCCGTTAATATAGTCAATTAATTTTTCCCAGTGAATTTTCTCAAAATTTTCTTTTAACAAACATTGTCCGAGCTTCGTACGAAAAAAAAACAACGATTTATGCTGTTCTCAATTGATGAACCTTAATGACCTTTCATGCATATAATATATATAGCACGGCCGATTGTAGAAGTCAACCCTGGACCGCGCCTGCCGTCCTGAGACTCGACGGCAGACCGCACGATTTAAACAAAAATTCAATTTTTATTATCTCCTCAATTACGCGTCCATGTAACACGTTGTAACAGCCACAGTATTTACACTGTGACTGTGTGACTGTCACTGTGTGACTATGCTAAGGATCATCGTCACGTCACACATCACATCAGCGCACGGGGCTAAAGAAGTTCGGTGGTTCTTTTTCTTCTGGCTTACTTTATTTCAGACTGAAATCATATTATAAATCCTATAAAAATTTTGAATTATGACTTTGTTACTTTTTAATAATGTAGCTTTTAAATAGTGGATAATAATTTAAATGTGCGTAAAGTAGTGTCAGAGTGTATCCACTAAAAACAAACAAACTTTCTCCCTTTATAATATTAGTTTAGATTTCGGTTAACTCTCGGTCGCTGTTTTGGTGAATGCGCGCGAAATCCACTCCAACCTATTCACACAATACAGTACTTGTTTTGTTTCCTATAGGTGGCACTTTACATCGTGAAATTTACGTAATTACGTTTCTGGCTGTTCGTTAACTTTTCACCGAAATCTTTTACAATACAAAATAATTGATAAATCATTTACTCCCTTCACAAAATTCTTCATTTCCCATCTAATGAGCAAAGAATACTTACACCAATAATATATTTGTACGCGGCTATCTCGGAAGCGGCTCTGACAATTTGGATGAAATTTTGTATTTAGTTACTTTAATCCGTTCAATCGCGAACACTGACGAAAAAAACTCATTTTAAAGCGCCATCTTGGCCATCACCGGCTACCACCGGATAATTAAACGGCTATCAACAACGCAAAATTATAGGTAACTATAAAATTTCTATGTAACGACACTAGATGTCGCTTGAATTCAAAATATCTTCCGAAAAAATACGATCTTACGATGAAAGATGACATAGCGGAGCGAATATCGGTCCACAGGTAGTAATGATTATAAGAAAATATATTAAAGAATGAAGGCGTTTATACAAATCAAATTTACACAAACGAACAAAAGTGAAAGAGGATACGCTAACTATGTACTTGATTTACTTGCGTCATTTATATATTAAATTATATTGAGAATAATCAAGAGTCTGCTGTATGCGGTACTGCATCGGTATTCTTGTACTTCTGCATGCATGTATGATTAAGTTACTGCAACCAGTAGCTCCGTTTTAGTAGTTCTATGCGATGGGTCGCTGTTTGCCAGAGATTTGACCGCGTTTCCAGATATTGTTCGCGTATGTAACGGCATGCAAAGAACTCGATTTCAGAATGAAAAACTGTAAGTAAAACCTTTATATTATCATGAATATTGGCAGGAAGTACAGATTCAGAAATACATATGTATAAAAAGTATTTTTGAAAAATAATAAACCAATCTGAATGGGACTAGTAATCTCATTAGATCGCATTAAATCATAGCTCTTTGATGGGGAATACATTGTTCCTGAAGTCTTACATACCATAAATATAAAATAGTGGCTTCTGCCCGCGGCATTGCTCGCATTCGTTTCTTATTTTCCGCACTGGAAATTTTTGTACCGCGTTAATTATCGATAAGCTATGTAAAAAATTGTTAAATAAAAACAAAATATAACCATATTACTCATTAACATGACAACAGATGTTAGATTATATTTTTCTGTCCCTGGGTAAGTTTTCTTTTCGGGATTAAAGTCCTGATGACCTTTTCTGTATCCCTGGCAATGTGGGTGCAGAATTTAATGATGATCGGTTGCGTCGTTAAAGCGTTGCTTTGTAACAATTCAACAAACAATATAATATTGGCATTTATGATAGTAAACGATTTACTATTTTAACTAAGTGCCTGGTTCTATTTATATATAAAGCATTATACGATCATGACTTGTCCAGAAGTAGATAATATTTAAATAATCGTTTAAATCGAGCGCAGCACTTCGCGAGTTTCGTGTTTCCGTACCGCTTGAGGCCCTCGTCTCCGCGACGGATATCGACGAATCAAGATCTAAATTGCCGTGTTGTATTTCAAAGGCGCTCTGGTTATATTGTCACAACAAAGGATAATCTCTGACTTTTGTTTAAACTGTGCTTTACAAAGTCAAGTGTATATTTAAATAAAAAAACAAGTATATTATTATTTATATGCTTATATAAACTTCTAATCTCCCCTGGCTCATTAAAAATAAAAACCTTTCTTCATTAACAATAAAGTTATTCTTGAAGAGAGATGAAAAAGAACCTTGTTATTGGTAGTTATCTTTATTTCCATTATCAATAGAAAAAATATATTACGAACGGAGATTATACGTTTTTTTTTTATTATTTTTATTACGTATGACGAATTATATAATTTTTATTTTCATGTATTATATATGTATAGACTCACGGTTTGATAATAAATAGATTTATTATTATTTTGTTTTATATATGTATATATACACATATATGTGATGTGAGAATGTGTGTGTGTGCGCGCGCGCGTTTGTGTGTTTATTCTGTGCGTGTATGTGACTGGACTCTTCTAGGACTAGGTCCCTAGGTGGATGGACGATCAGGTCAATGTTATGTGCATTTATTTTTTGGCTGTCCTTGGAGGAAGCCAATGGGATATCTAGCATCAAATGGCTCACAATGATGTTGTTGATGACAGTGATGATAATGGTGATGATCATAATGATATGATGAACTAAAATGATAAAGAAAAATCTATCGGTTTAGGTGCGTTTCAAGTCCATCATTTTTATAGATGTCAAATTTAAAGACATAATAAATTTAATGGCACAAGCACGCCGTACTAGAAGTTTGAAATACTTTTGCTATTCAAACTATTCCACAAAGGTTATTTTATCAACTGGGATAAAGCGTTGCAAGGTCGGCCCCGTCTCAACTCCACGATAAGTGGAAGCATTGTTTATTCCATTAATATTAATCCCGGACATGTGGCTTTCATCAAAAGAAGGAATGCGGTGAATATATAGAATAGCCAACAGATATAAAATTGCGATTGAAGTAATCAAAACGTGCAATATTAATCTATACTACCATTTTATTGTTTGTTTGTTCCACATAAACTCGAAAACTAATTAACAGATTTTTAAAAATTGTATAGAAAGCTCTATTATTAACTAGTAACCTAGGCTATATTTTACTTCTCTATCCACCAACCAACCCGTCCCATTTTCAATTTGAAAATAGAACCAGAATGTATAATCACAGCAATTGGTTTCCTCTTTTCATTGAAATTGTTTCCGATGTTAAGACGATCAAAGTTTTAGCAAATCTTTTAACAAATATAAATTGTATGTATGAATAAAAAAAAACGTAGAACTTGATGGTCGTTAACTAGTTTCAACAGGGAAATTCTACTACACATACCATGATACATTTTAAAAAACAGTTCTTTAGCAGTGTTTCAAATCGATTGGTATGTAATCTAAACTCTGTCTTCATTATAAAAAAAAAACACGATCTCACTCAAGACAACAACAAGAGCGAAGCTCGGTCGTCCAGGCACTACATTACTAAAGTAAAGTTACAATGTTTATGTACTAAAATTCAAGGGTATTTAAAAATTGGAATGATAATCGTAGAATTGCAATGCGATTCTTATGTTTTTCAATTTTCCTGTTCGCAATTCTTCTGTTTAGAACATACCTGTTAGCAGCAGAACATTCAGGTATAAGAAATTAAATTCGACTCGTCGCTTCCGTTTAACAGATATAGGGGTTGGTGTAACACGCTTGAAGTGTCAAAAGGCGAGAGAGCACTGACCTGTAAGAACTTTATGCTCTTTTGAACAATCGCTTCGATCGTGTCACTTCCTGATAATTAATTTCCTCGACTCCTTTTTATTCCCCTCAGATTAACAAGAAGACTAGTCCCTCTATCGTCGAGAAATAAAGCTGCTTGAAACATCTAGATTTGAAATAAAAAGGAAATGCAATAGTAGACTTCTTAAATTAATTCACAGTAAGTACAAAGTCCTTACGTTTCTACTTTACCCGAAACCTATCTAATACAAATAGAATGACGGTCATTCTGTACATTTATGGTGTTGAAATATTCGAGAGTTTATGCAAATTGGATCCAATGAACCTCCAAGATTTTGGAAAGGCAGTCTTTGTTTTGTCTTGCAAGGAAGCTTGGAATTTTCGCCATCCTGGTTGGTTAGTGATTCAAATGGCTTTAAATTTGGTGAAGAGTTTGGCAAAAAATTGTGACCGCATTTGTGTAATTCCTATTTGGCAATGATCTCGTTGCTGTTATTGCACGAATTAATTATCCTTAACTC
>DWTW01002556.1:0-10871 GCA_018246275.1 Papilio slateri
ATATGATTTAAAAAAATATTTATGTCGAAGTAAATTTTTTAAACAATCGAACCGATATTGATAAAAAAAAAAAACAAACTGTCTCAAATTATCGTAAAATGGGAACCGGTGTCGTGGGCTGGCCGCGATAGTTTTCAATAGTTCTATTCCCCGTCTGTGCTGCATCCCACGTCTGCCCCGGTAGACTCGCTGTCCTTCATCTGGCACCGCCCGCCCGCGCACTGTCGCCGCTCCGGACACCGTGCACCCCTCCCATCGCCCAGCTTTGTGATGTCATCTAGACCTTCCGCTCGGAGGCGTCGGCGCGTCGCTCTAGTACCAGCTGTCGCTAGCACCTAGTGTTTTGTTCAGTCAGCATGGCGCCCGATCACCGGTCATCGATCGTCTCTCAGCACACGGCGTACACAGGTGTTCCCGTTTAGCTGCATGCGTAGAGACGTCCGTCACACATTTATACTCTGAATACAGGCATAGTCGATAACATCCACACCACACTCGGTATATCGGTGGCGTAGTGTGTCGGTCCGCGGCGCTAGGGGGCGCTAGGCGAGGGTGTAGGGGGCGCGCACTGGGAGGGTTGTGTTGGTTGCAGCTGCGCGTGGTGCGCGCGTTCAAGTCGACGCTGGAGGACCTGGAGGAGCGGCTGTCGGCTCACTCGGCGGCCGGACTGCGCTCGCGGCTGCGCGCGCCGCCGCAGGACATCGCCTACATCGACGCCGACGACGTGCCCAACACCAACGCCGCCGCGCGCACTGAGACCACCATATTCTAACTCTACCCGCGCCACGCGCATGCGCACGCGCCCGCACCACATCACTCGACACACACCAATAGAGCTTCTACATACCCCGCCCCCCTTTACTGTTTTGTTACAATGTTACTGTACTTTACAGAGATGTTTTATTGTACTGTACGTACCGCTCCGGGTACCCGTACTCCGAACCCGCACGACCTCCCGCTCGACCGACACGTACTTAACGCTAATTAACCGCGAAATCTCAGCGCGATCTTACGACACCTCGATTACTTATGTTTATGCTTTATTATATGAAAAACGTCTTTGAGTCTTTTGTAGTAGGTATAAGAATTTTTTAAATAAGTGTTGAAATTTTTTAGGAAGTAGGTAGTCCATAGCAATAAAGTTGCATAGTTATGGAGTTAGCGGGCCCACGTTGAGCCCCTACGCCGATCGTGCCTGTTACTGCGCCCGGCGCCAAAACAACCGGCTCTGCTGTTAACGTCGGAACATGTTAAGATTTATTCAGGACATTATACGTTGTTTTAATAATAGCGCGTGGCCCCGGCAGACGCGGCCGTACGGCCTACGTAACGTAGACTTCACTCGGATCTGTACTGAGTATACTTGTCACTTGTTGACAATCTAACGAACACTGCTGTTTAGTGATGAACATCTTTGTAAATATGTAAGAAGTTTCTCGAACCTCTTTATATGTATATCGGAGCAGTGATATTTTATATAGAGATTATAGAAATAGAGGCGACTCGTGGAATTGTGAAACGTTTTAATCTTATCGACTTGAAATTTACCAAGATAACTATTAACTTTTAAAAAAAAACATATTCTCTCCTTAACTTTTTCTATAACTAGGTTATCTAGGAGCGCGTTTTTGAACGTAGAACCCTTATCGCCTCGATTCGGTTGCCATTGTTTCATTCATAGTAAATTTTGGGACCACTTTAACTTCGAACGATCGAAGGCCGACTATCTTCTACGGCTACCGCGTTTCTATCTTTAGGTATTGTATGTTTTGAATCAGCCACCCGCCCCTGTATACTCTGAGTCGATAGGAAACACTCGAAGCCTGTATGTACTTGGACACGAGAGAACTCTTACAAGTATAGATCTAAAACATTGTTTTGCTAATGTTACGAAAACTATTTACAATTAATAATAAAATTTGAAGCAAATTCCATAGCATTTTCTTTCGCCACTCGTTATGCATGATGGGGGTCGCCCAGTCTTAGCAGAACCGCTCTATTTCAGATGTTAACGGTAAGTTTAGGTCCGCGTCGCGTGCCCCCGGGCAGTGGCGGCGTCATTACGACGCTCCCCGGCGCGCCGGTGTGACGTAGGTACACTCGAGTAACGTTAGTTAGAGAGCATGAGCGTGTATTGCACGTCAAGTCTTCGGTACATACTCAACCCCGTCGAACAAATAGCGACCTTAACTATGTAACAATACGTCACAAAACACAACTCCCGACTGTATTAGGTCGATAAGTTGCTTTATTTGACGAGCGCCTCGCAACAGAGGTTGAAACTGCGCGCGAGCGGCCATTTTGTGACCGATACAGGTCCTCAAAATGGCGGCCGTTTCTTAGATTGTAAGTACAGAGTATCTATTGAAGAAATGTTAAAATGTTTCTTTTTTTTTGTCACAAATGTTGTTTCATTATTTTTTTTAACTTGTATTCTAATTATTTTTGCTTCGCATTTAAAGTGTGAAACTGCTTATGTTACAGCGTTATGCATGTAAACAGATGTCTGTGAGTATGCACAATTTGTATTTTATAAGCGACGGTCTCTGATAATGTAAAGTGGAAATTTTGTAATTGAGTTGATTCTGTCATCTTTATGTTGTCGGGACCTTTAATTTTTCAATATAATTTTAATATATTAAGTATTTCACATGTAGGAGAAAAAAATCATTTTTATTTATCACAATAACAAACTCGTACACTAGTCTTTAAGCTGTCGTACAAAAGATATAAAGTGCTGAATACAAAATGCCTCCACCAAAACTAAAAAAAATAAATTAACCCTAAATATCATTAAAAACCTTTTTTAAACGGCTTTATATAATTATTTCATTTTTTATCGTTGACTCGGTTGTGTAAGTACTTATTTAATAAGTTGATTTGATTTTTTTAACTAATTTATTTTCATGTAACGAGAGGTTTTACTTTTAATTTTAAACATACATTTTAACCGGCTATATAAACCACCAATTTAATATGATAAAAGTTCATTTGAATAAAATTATTTATTTCAATTGTATTGATATTTCATTTAATTAATTTACCTTACTAAAAATACCTCAACGAACACGTCCCATTCGCCCAACAAAAACGTACCAACGCCGCGAAGTAGCTCACATACCGGATTTTATTTCTACCGCATAGTAGTCGCTTCCAACACGGTAATCAAACATAATTAATATATTTTTTTATCTATCTTAGTATTTGCTAGTGGATGCCCTCGTACGCCCCGACCCAGGTAGTGTGAATGCCCCCTAACCCTAGTCGACATTAGCCACTAACTAACGGTACTGCTTTCTAATACTCCCCACATTACTAATAGCTAACTAAATCACAAAGTAGCGGCGGCGTTCCAAAGCCAAATTGTTATTTCTTGTAATATCTATTTTTTGATTTTGGAACGCCGGTTTTTATGTACTGACAACAAAAACAGTTTGGTTTAAAGTACGCTGCGTACAGTGTCTCCAGATTGGGGTTTCGTTTTGATGTAAGGAATATTTTTAAACAAATTTAGATGTAAATTATTACAATTTATAGTGGAAAAACCTTATAAGTTATATTATTTTTTAACGTTATTAATTGTAACAATCAATTTGATCTT
The DNA here is from genome assembly GCA_018246275.1 of Papilio slateri. Taxonomy (NCBI): domain Eukaryota; kingdom Metazoa; phylum Arthropoda; class Insecta; order Lepidoptera; family Papilionidae; genus Papilio; species Papilio slateri. The sequence continues at coordinate 3,602 of DWTW01002556.1, forward strand.
CAAAAGCCTTTTCTAAACTTAAACTGACTTTAATATTCAGTGTAATAACAAAACATAATATTGTAATATGATTTTACTGATTAAGTTTCCATTCTGTTTTCATACTCAACGATAATTTCCTATTTTAGATACTTATTATAAAATTCCCAAAAAATGTGGAATTGTTTGATTAATTGCAAAATTTCGGGAAAAAAACAACATGTACATTAATACCCGCCTGGGGACACTGGGTACGTACGAGCCGCAGTTGCCGCAGTTGCCGCAGCGGCTCACTGAAACCCCCGTGATGTTGTTTTACAGCAAAAGGCGGACATATTGGCCGGCCGTCGGATATTTGTCAATAATTATTTGGCGGAGCACCGGAGGATCAGCGTGCAATCCGGAGGCAGCTCCCTGCCTGCACTCAGTCCCGTATCGCATCAGAGCGATGATTAAAACCAACCAAATAAACTAACTCAACCCAATATATTGCCTACTACCAAAAATAAAATAACTTTTGAAATAAATTCGTAAACATTTGTACTGTTACGAATGTATGTGTAGTGTTGCCATGTTTATAACCTTAAATTTACTGCCAGTAAAATAATAATAAATCCCGAACGCATTAAATTAGACGCAATTTATAAATAATACAATAAAGTTTAAAAAATATTTACAAAATATAAGTACATTGTTCATTAAAAGTATTAAGAAATTATATTAGGCATTTTCGAAAAAAAATCTAAATTAGAATTAAATCGTAAATATGGTGCACTATTTCAAAATTAAAAAAAAATATATTTAGTAATATTATCGGCATGCTATTTGCCGGCTTATGGAACAAAGTTCGGTTGTTTTTGTCTTCAGTAAATTAATATATAATGATTTTCTGTAAATATTCGCGAAGCCTTTCTTCTCTATAAAGTTGACAGTTATAGCGAGATTATATTTTAATACGCGGTAAATCGATGTGACATTTATATAAAGGAGCGTGCACACAGTCCTGTGCGACTCTGCTTTTATAAAACTTTTATGATTAAAGGTTTACGATATTTAAATTTGCTTGTTATTTTTTTTTCTTTTTTTAATTATGCTATTGATGTGATCGATTTTTTTTTTTATTATCTAGTTCTGTATAAGGAGCCTTATTGTGTTGACTATGCTCTGTAGTATTTGTGTTATTAAATAAAGTATCTTTATATCATTTCAATGGCAACATTCTGTGTCACATAGACTTTGCCTCTGTTTAATTTTGACACGAGTAGCGGCTACTGATTTCTGTCCGTGCATGAAGTGTGAAATAGATAGTAAAGACATTTGTCAGTACTTTTAAACCGAATGCTTGTATTTGGTATAATATTCTTTACCTGACTATATATATGAAAACATCTTACACACACACACACACACAAATTACTTCTTTCCGTCTTCCAAAATTAAGACCCTTTTTTATATTTTTATAATATTTATTTCTTCATTGCCAGATTTCAAGCAAATTTAAGTATCTTTTAATGGGGTTAAAGATACTTTCGTGAGTTTTTATTTAAACTATATTTATATACTGTCTACGTGCGGATCGCTAAAAGTCATCACTCCTTGCACTTCGTAGCGAATGTTATAATAGTACTAGCTAATGTTAAACCTAATGTACTTAAAAAAATATTAAACTATAATTCGTGTCTTGGTGTCAACCGATAATAATGGTGTAAAAGATTAAAAATTTCATTTTAATAACTTTTTAACAATTTAAAACTTTTCGCTTTTAGCAGTCTCGTGAACGCCTTAATATAGTCAAAGAGCAAAAATTATATCGGGGAAAAATAGTGTAGCACAATCCAAAACACGTGCCGTATCGGTGTATATCGGTGTGGCATGGCGTCCTTACCTCTCGCTTCTCGTCTTAAAGTTTTAGAAATAAAGTATCTGTACTCCAAAAGTAACTTTCATTTCACCCGACTGCCTCGTTGCGGAGCTACGTTATAAGGTAACTGGTCGTCCTGGCCGTCCGGACTGTTTGTGTTGTGCCGCATATTGACGTGCCTTGATGTTGGCCGCTTGCTTGCACTCGCATGGCCGCACGGCCGCCGCCCGCCGGTGGACGGTCGCCGCCCTAAACGGTTGTGCATCACGTGTGTCTGCCATGAATTTTATTTCATCGACCGTTTCAATTTATGCATCATTTGATTTACTTTAAGAAATGGTCTTGAAATAAAATTCATGATGTATATTTATAGTAAATGTGTAGTATGAATTATAAACGTAATTATATATGTTCCGCTTTCACAAATTATATCGCAACGCATCAACGACCTGTCCAATAAATGTTGTAGGAATATTCAATGTAGATGACGTAGTGAGATCACTTTATGCCCGCTTCTTGTAAATTCGTCAATATTATATAAAGATGAGCTAGATCTGGTATGTGAGCAACTGAGCAAAATTCGTTTTCATAATTTATGTGCTTGGAATAGAGCATGACAGAGACAACGCCATAGACACGACCGGCGCCACGAGGCACACACACACACACACACGCACACACAGACAGATCGAGAAGAACGATTGAAAGTTGGTTTGATGTTGCTTTTTGAATATTGTATACCCACAAATCAAACATTTATGTATCACCCATCAATGTTGAAATATGTTTTATTATAATTTTTTTTTATGATTTTATCTATGTCAATAAACAACGGATATAAAGGAGCCCTGGATGGATATTGTAAAATAAAAAAAAATAGTTTTTAAGTGCACACCCCATGAATGTGCTTCTTAAGGCCTTAGGATGTAAAACCCAGCGTTTATTTATTTTCTAGTGTTAATTTTGAATCTTCTTCCTAAAGTCTGTTTCTTGCTTCGCGAGGCACCGCTTCGTCCAACCCGGAGCTCTGTCGCGTGCGGCCTCCTGCTGACGTATCGAACGCTATTCTCTCCGTACTATCCATGCCACTTCAAACATTATCGTATGTACATTCACCGGCGTTTCGATATTTTACTATAAGAATATTGTGATAATCATTGTAGCTTTCATTAACTGTAATATCTTCATCATAGTTTGAAGTACCGGGAACTGAATCTCATCGTTATACTCATATGAGAATTAGAAATATTTCATATTGATTTTAGTAGTAAAGAATCGCGTTCGATCGGAAGCGGCGCCGCCGTCTGTCTATCGCAAGGGACTCCCGTCCTCTGTTTCTCTCTTCGTATCGTGAGTCTTTTACTTCATGTTCTTGTTTTTATTTTCTTTTCCATGAATCCCCATTGCACCCGGAAGGTCATAGGTGGCGAGTTACAGGAGCGCTTGATCCCGGTGCCCTACAGCAAGACCTCCACCGATCAAGCTGTAAGATTTGACACAAAGCCTGCTCTATCACTCACATCTCTCCTTTTTTTTTGACTATTTTATGTTGAGTTTTGTTTTATTGTTTATTTTTAACTGCACTCTATACTTACAACTTGTATACGTTCTATAAGAGAGTCCCTTTCTCTTTGTCCAGCCTGACCCTTCAGTTTCAACGAACCAAATGTCGGTGTTTGCTGTCACGTCTTAAATGTTTTGTGTTATCTTAGTTGAAATCGAACGGTCAGTGTCAGTATCGCATGTTTGTCCAAACGCATGGGCTGTTGATTATTTAATGTTATTTCTTTCAGTTATTGAAGAACTTTTTTGCTGTTTTAAAAACTGTTTTGAAGCATTTATAGGAACTTTAAAATTAATGCTTTTATTATTAAGACGTCGAATATAAGATGCATATCAAACGCAATTCATACTCTATGGAGACATCAATGTTGAAATGCAATGCATCCCCCACAACATGTATCCATTCATTAATTCTATATTAAAATATAATAGTCTAAAATTCACATCGAAAATGCTTTTTATAATAATTAATTTATTAAATTCATAACATACAAGTTTTTTTGTAATTACATCAAAATTAATTTTTCACTATTTAAAATTTACTAATAAAGTACTTAGATGAATTTTCCCGCACTGATTTTTAAGCTCTTGCAATTATTCAAATATAACAAGAAATCAAATTAATACTCCTTAAAACAGCACGCTTCAGAAAAGCCTTATCTTTACATCGGCTAAAGTTAAATTTAATTTGGCATCATTCATTCTTATACGCTGTGGTAATTAGTGTTCGTATGTATTTACTTTGCCTCATTCTCCGCACAATATTTCTAAAACTCGACCACGGAGTAAAGTTTGAAGAACACCAGGGTCTCATAGAAGCTCATGTCACAGAAGCATCGCCACCATAACTACGATACAGCTTTTAGTTTGAAAATAAGCTTAAGACAGGTCGAGTCAAAGGGAGTAGGTACAGCTTGCTTCCGTGCGGTCGGTTTGGAGGGCGACGTTGCTTCGTGTTGGCCGCGCTATAGGCAGCTTGCGAGTAGCTCACTAGGGCAAGGTCCATGTCCGAAAGCAGTCACAGTGCATGATTCACAGGCCGCCGACGGAGCCGACTAGACCGACACCGACACCGACATGTCGAGACCGACACCGACGCACTAGCCCCGGCCACCGCGTCTGTATTCAGAGGGCGAGGAAGCGAGCCCGTATTACAAAGTGCATGGCATGACGCCTCCCACACGGACTACTGTGACTGGAATTTCGTATAACCTACGCTTTCTGGCCTCTTTTATTAATGGCTCGGTGTGCTTTCGTTTATGTTCATGATATGACCGTATACGGCTCTTCCTACGACGGTGTCGCTCCTTCTGACTTGTCCTCTCGATGTTGTGCCATCGACCACTTCCGAGGTTCAAACAATCGATCGTCCTTTATTAATTCTCGTAAGTTATACAACACAAATATTGTTTTAACCTTGGATCGTTTGTGTACCCCATACATCTTTATGTAACTAACTGTTGTGACGAATTAAAAGGAGCTGTCACCGGCCGCCGCGAGCCGCGTGCCGCGCTCTGGCTCTTTGTACGAGTTGAATTCCTAATGCGCACCGCCGATACTAAATGTTGCAATTTAAATCTCTATTACATTAACAAAATTATTAATTTGATTGATATTTGTCCATAGTTATTTATTTAATGTTGTCAAGGAATATGTAAAAGACTATTCGATTATAAGTTTCATGTCCTCCACTTAGAAAACGAACGTCCTTTGCACAGAAAATAGCTATTTTGTTTGTCACCTGTATATATCTGTTAGCACGGCGCGGGAATTCACTTTCCCGGCGATCGCAGACGACAGCTGCCTGTACATCGACTGAGCGTCGAGGCGGCGTCGTCTGTCGGTCGCTGGCGTTAGGATATGGACGTAGCTAAAGTGTTTTTCGTCTTTTTCTTTTGTAAATACAATTAAAATTTTAAGCAAAAGTCTAGTACTAAAGAAAAAGGCATCAGTGTTCAATTATTGTTTTATCATTGATAGCTTTTTTGCATTGACTATTTCCTGAGAAATGGAATTACTTTTTTCTCGAATTTTGGGTGAGACGGAAGTTAGCTATGTCCATGTGTGAGCCAGAGGACGGCGCGCGTCTTCCGACACGGCGGTTGCGGTACTAAGGCGCATGCGTGTGCGCAGATCCGCGTGGTGAACGCGTTCCGGCAGGGGCTGGACTCTCGCGGCTCGCTGGCGGACGCCGCGCTCGCCGAGGCGCTGCGCAAGCAGACGGCGCTCGCCAAGCGCTTCTCGCACGCGTCCAGCGTGGACTGCGAGCCTCGCGACGCGCTCGCGCCGCACGACATCGACGTCGAGCGCCTCTCCAGCCACAGCCACACCGAGACCGCCGTCTAGCCGCCCGCCGCGCCCCGCGACCCGCGCCCCGCGGGCCCCACACCTATCGCTGCCATCGCTCTAATGTAAACGTAACGCTATTGTGTATAAAGTCAAATTAAAAAAAAAAACGGAGATACCACGTTTCGTATTTGATGTTGCCGCGGTGAGCTGACCGCGGCGAGCTGACCGCGCCGAGCTGACCGCGGCGAGCTGACCGCGGCGCGCCGGAGCATAAGTTACATATGTATTGTTAACTAGTGTGTTTATTGCGATTGTTTTGAAAATATTTTATTATAATACGCGCGTCGCTGCGCGCGTCTGTTGAACAAATAAAAAATATTGTCTAATTATTAATTTTAGATTTAAGCGCAAGGAAGAGCGATTGAGCGTGTGTTTTTTGAAAATAATAAAAAAAACATGGAATTATCGCATAGCATCGTGTCATCTCACACGGAATGAAATGTTTTGTATTGCTTTTGTGGAGAAGTGAGCGGCGTGCGGCGAGCGGCGAGCCGGGGGCGCCGGCCGCGCTGTTGCGGCCGCCGCCCCCGCGCCCGCGCCCGCGCCCCGCGACCGCCACCAACTAAATTATTCAACTATTAGTTAAGGTGTTTGTTATAAAATTCAATAACTTTTTCTTTTTGTTTTTACGACCTTTTTCCCCTAATTCTAAGTATACCTATACATTTACATTTAAGTCATATCTCTAAAGTAGACGCATCCAATTGACAGTCTGCGCGCGAGGCCGACTTCGCGCGCAGGCCGGCGCCAGTAGTCCACTTTGAACATCTTCGAAATGTTTAAATAGAAATAAACATTAAATTGTATAGCTGAAAGTATTTATTTGTAATGCTAGTCTCTTATGAAACAAAATACTAATTATTCAATTATTATAATGTACTTATTGATTATTGATAAATACTTCAAGTTTATTAAACAAATATAGTCTACGATGTAACGAATTGATTTTGGAATTTTTTCTCTATGAGCAATAGCAAAGCGCGAGCGAGTCGCGGGCTTGCGCGTGCGCTTACGCGCCGGATGCCGCGACGCGCCCGCGCTGCAGAGATAGGCGAGATAGGATCGCAGCAGTGGCATTTTCAACTTATAAAGTAAGACATGTAAAGGACTTAGTGACGAGCCGGACGCGACCCGTGCCAGAGCGGCGGACCGCTCGCCGCCCACTTGTTTTTAGTAATAAATAAATAATAATGTCAAACGATTTAGCGAATCGGCAATGTTCAATTTTGTATAGAACGTTTCATAGTAGAGGTATTGAGAGTTGTTACGTTTTGTTTTGTGAGGTGCGTAGGCGCGTCCCGACCGCCGCTCGCCGCGGAGGCGGACGAGTGGCGCCGATACCAAACTATTAAACGATCTTGTAAGTAATTAAGTATTAGCTTGGAAATCAAAAAAGCCTTTTTAAAAAAAAGTTAGTTAAAAATGTAAAAGTATTCAAGATTCACATGTTTAGTATTTGTTACGGTTTCAGTGATTAGAGAGGTCATGGTATCGTTTTGTATGTTAATATATTCGCTA
>DWTW01002557.1:0-10871 GCA_018246275.1 Papilio slateri
GTACATATCTTGCACGTCTGTACAAATCACAAGGAATACAACAACTTAATCTGTACAGTACCTTTGTTCCCTTCTATTCCTAGCACCAATTTTCCTGGGACATCGTAAAAAACACTCCAAAAAAGAGACTCCAGTTGATTTACAGCAGCGCAGCGCCATCTCTCGGGTATCATAAAACCTATTGCGGTCACCATCAGTTAAGAGTTAAAAGGTAAACATCCGGTTAAAAAGATCTCTAGTAATTTCTTATGCATACTTATATAAAAAGGATTCTTTTCACCAGAATTAAAATCTATTTCCGTTGAATATCCTAAAAATTACAAATAACTTAATATTCAGCTTATAAAAAAAACATATTTTAATTACTATGTCAATAATGATAGTCATAAATGGACAATATTTGTAAACCGTTCGTTCCGAAGGCGACGGTAGTGGCACTAGAAATAAATTTAAAGTACGGATAATTTTCGAATAAATACATTATACAGGCACACATATATAACGTGGTGTGCGATAAAATTGTGCTACTGTCTGTTTGGCTGGAAATCGAACCCTTAAACTTGTGACTGTAAAGTTTTGTATTGTAACTATTGACAAAATACAAGGTAACTCTGACTTTGAACCTCCTGTAAAATACACAAACTGCTACAAATCCGGGGCGTAACAGAGCATAGACTAAATTTCTGAGCACGGACTGAAGTGTTCCCCTCGGGCTATTTTCATACCGCGGGTTTTAACAAGATATCGCCCTTCGTTTCGCTGCATACCGCCCCGGAGCCAACTGATTACTAAATTTTATATGAATTAACGTAATAAAATGAAATTTATTATATTCCTTAACGACACTGCAGTGCTGAATTTAAAAGATAACTTTAATTTCATACATTATTAATCCATTATTTCATCGTTCACCCGATTCGAAAATTAAATTTAAGTTCAATCTCTAACTCTAGTTAATGAACTTTAACTCTAATTTGAGTAAAGCATGCAAAATTGTATTATATTTAACATACGTACACAGGATGCTACATTTTCAGTAATGTGAGATAATGATCATGTGTCCTTCACAGCAAGTGCACAGTAAACAATAAACAGGCTAAACAAATGCGTTTGACTCTATTAATTTTAGGCGGTTTTCGTATATATTATAAAAAATGATAATAAATTCAATTAAACTCATTTTAAATTAATCTTAGAAACGTTTCTTTTGGTGTTCGAAGCATTTTTCCTTGAAAAAATTACGTCAATGTTTTTCAGGAGAGTGAAATACGTTTCCAAGTTTCGAGGATTCTCAGTTAATTTATCCACATCGCTCAGCGGGCGACAGGCGAAAGCCCTTAAAGTGTTTTATTAGCAAAGCCATATTTCTGAACGTGAAAAATATCCAGGTGTTTGTCTTACGTAATCAAGCAGGTGCAGATGAGAAATGGTTCACATTTCGTTTTGAATTCAACCAAATTTGATTAGAAAATTAGTTCTTAATGAAAATGTATTTGTTCCCATTGCAGAAGGAAGCAAATTTTAATTTTATTAATTGAAAAGTTTGTTTGTGTTTAAAAGAAATTTAGTACAAGGAACTGATAATCTTTTATAATATCACACGGCGCCAGCTGCCAGCTAAGATATAAATATATCTTTAAATATTTTCTTTCCGTTAAGATGACTGTTTACATTCGAAAGCAACCTGTATTAAAATTTCTCCATCTTTCATCTAAACTAAACTGCCACAATACCGCAAAAATTAAAAAAATAATGAACCATTTTTATGAAGAATTTCCTTTGTGATCCAAATAACGTTTCCAGATATTGAAATAGTTGAAAATATTTTTTTATAGAATTTTTACACGAACTTTATACTATAACTCATTACACAATCGGCGCAAATGCAGCGGTTTCAATATGGCCAGTGAAAAGTTAAATAATTTCGGATAAGCTTTTGAAAATAAAAAAAGGAATTTCTGTATACAATTTAAATCGCGTTTTTTGCCCTTTATTAATTTTTTTTTGATATTTGGTACAGTCATCTTGTTCGTTATCTTAAACCTAGTCACGCTATTGTGTCATTAATTTATACATTTATTCTGTCATATTGAATACTTACTTTAAGGTGCTAATGTTATCACGTCTACGATATTTATTTTGCAGAGGCCATTGTTAATACTCAAAGAGTTCCTTATAAGAGTTCCATAAGGTAGGAGCCCTTCCTTTATAAAAAGTAATCATGTTTCAGTTTCAATTTTGACTACATTTTCAAGACGCTAAAACCTTAAGCGATAAACGCCGCGTTCTGTTATCTCGTTATTGTAGCATTGCCACGTTCGCCCCGGGTCCAGTAATTGCTAAATTTTCTTAGTACAACAGCAGTAAAACAAAATTTATAGCATTTGCAAACAAAGCTTACCTTAAAAAGATAATTGTAACTTGCGTTGGTTACAGCTAACTTGGCGTGTTTCTAAAAATGACATTAATTAGTAATTCGAGCGTAGCTTACAAAGTTTCGTAGATGCTTTCCTTTTGAAAAGATTAACCAGAGATTTAATCACTACATTATATGTACATTATTACTTAACCAATTTTTTTTTTTACAAACGAAGGGGGCAAACGAGCAGCTGGAACAACATAGTGATCATCGCCGCCCACGGACACATACAACACCAGAGGATCTGCAGATGCGTTGCCGGCCTTTAAGAAAGAGGTACGCCCGCTTCTTGAGGGACCCTAAGTCGTACTGTTATGGAAATACCGTCGAGAACAGACCGTTCCACAACGCGCCTGTAGTTTTACGCTGAAATAATGTTATATAGAAACGTAAAGTGTATAAAACTTACACGATTGTTCTAAATGAGCTTCTGTGGAAACTGAGATCAACTTGTTCTTATATCTGGCACCTTGTGGTTAAGGTAGCTCTGATTCCCGTCCCCGGAGGTTATTTTGTGGCCTCGCCGGACGCTTGTGTCAAATGATATTTATCGGTGGTGGTGATATTATAACGTCACGTGAACCGCTTGTTCATTCGCCATCGTCCTTAAAAAAATCTGATTATATAATTGAGTTTTCTTATCACAAATAGAAATATACGATTTATACCTATATAAGTTTTATTTTTATTTTTAGATGTTATTGTAGTAATAACAAGTTATAATGCATTTATTTTTAATAATTTTAAAAAAAAATTATTAGACAGTTCCCGAGCGCGCGTGACGTCACAATGTTAATGCTACTAACCATAAAGGTGAGCATAGACTGTAACAGAACATCGAGCATTCGTCGTTTTTTAATTTTATCGAACCGCAATTTGGACACGACGGCGGTGGATGCTTTAGATGTTTTGTTACAATCTGTTTTAAACCATCGAAATAACTCTAGTGAATACTCAACTTAACATGCAGTTTAACATTATGACGTCATAAACAAATCGGCCGATCTTGGCATGTTCAGAGTCACATGATTTTGATTAAAATTTCATCACTTTTAAATTGTTTATATTTACTTGTTTTTTTTTTAATTGTTAGCACTGACGTTCAAATTTATTTATAATGAAGTTTTTAAATACATAAAAGAATCGATGATTTTTGAAAAGCCCAATTGATATAAAAATCAGTGTTTTTTCTAATAAAATGTTAACAAATTTTCTCTTCGTCTTATACTATTATACTAATTAACCATTCTGACTGAGTTTAAAGTTCGTACCATTGACTCCGATACATAAGACATTGAGGATTTAGTGTAGCAAGACTACGTTAGTTACAGGACGTTGAAAACATCTGTAAACATTATCACCGTCACGGCGTAAAGCTTCCTAATTACGTTCGCTAAGGCCCCGCCCGGCGCAGGGCTGAAGGGCTTACGGCGATATCGTCCCCGACCGCCAGAAACAACGTCGTTCCAATTTCATTTTGTATTTATTATTGTATTTCAACCGTTAATATCACACATTTCGAAGGGATATTATTAACACCAAGCTTTACCTATGGTGTTCACAAATCATTTTCGTTACGCAAATTGAATTTCGTGTGAATGTGTGTTGTATCTTTTATGATTTAGTATTATTTTTGTGTAGAATCAGATTTTTTATTCTGCCGTAATATGTCTATCTACATATTCTATTCTACATATTTGGCAAAATGGTGGAGGCAATGTCATCTATAACATGTTCTAGAATTATACGCCGCTTATGACCGTGCCCATTACGAGCCTTCATATCGGAAACTGACCAGACCTTAAATAAACATTTTTCATTAGAAAAACATACCATGATACTTAGTTGTTCTAGACAAGTGGTTCCCAAAGTTTAGTCTAACAAAAATTTCCAATCTTGGGACCCACCTCTTGTATGTCTTAGAAGAATGGGTATATGTCTCCACAAACTAGAATGGCAGCACTGCCGCCTGGTCGTTAGCTCGGTCGGTTGCGTCTTACATTTTAGAGCCCACTCAATATTCCCCGTAAATTGGGAATCTCTATTCTATGCTGAAATAATCTCAGATGTATTAACTACTAGGAACACCCGCAAATTCGTTTACGTGAAGTTCAAAAATCCTAATTCTTCGTGTTTATCTTCGTATTCATATTTTTTATTATTACATAGCTTTTGTTTATTTAGCAGTAAAATAAAAAGGTGTACAGAGCGAATGATATCACAAAAAGGCAGGTAAAGTAACAATTGAGAGAAAAACTTTTTCAATTTTTATCACGAATTTAGTTATTTTATAAATGATAGTTCCTTTTTTATTTTTATTTTTCAAATGCATCAATTTTAATGCTTTCTAATTCCCCCCTGTATAGTCTCATCCTATATTCATGGTGTCTTATGAGATGCAAATACGTTGCGGAGCGCCGACCCTCTCTTTATGATCCCTTGGAATCCGACTGGATACCTTAATCGTTTTAATTCCTGCTCTTGTTCACCTTCGGGGCCATGAATATATTTAGTAAACGAATGATATGTATGTACAAAATACTTATATGTTATAATACTATGCCGTCATAATTTACCAGAGACAGAAACCGCAAAGTAGAACTTCTGTTTTAATATAAATAAAATCACTCCAAATCTCGAACATGAAACAGAAGAGTCTAAAGCTGTCTCAGATTTTTCTACATAACGTGTTGTATAGACGGCCAGAAGAGTGGATCTTCCTACGCTGCGACGTCCTACGTATAGACGTTAATCAGTACTGGTTCCGATTTGTAAGGTCTTTCTTTAGTCTATTGCAGCACGTTTTAATTACATTTTCTTAAGATACCCCGTGAGAACACTGTAAAGTACTTTTTCATTATTCATATTTTTCTGTCTGTTCCCTCAATTACCTCTTTTACATTCATGCCAGCATATAATATATATTTTTTTATATCTAATCATTCCTTCCCCATCTTAGTAAGTAGCAAATTATTGGTAATATGATGGTCTTAATAACATTAAGTTAAAACTTGTATTTTGCGAATCAGCCCTAAGGACCTAAGCTACAACATGATTTTATAATATCACTCAAATAATATGTAGATTTTATCGTATGAAAACTTTTATAATCTACATTCATACATACATGCATGCATGCTGTACAACACAGGCGTGTTACTCCCGACCCGCCTAATTAGTTCGAGCCGGAAAATTTGAGATCCGCTGAATAATTATGAAAGGCAAGTACTTCTGAATGATACCAACAAAGTGACGCAGCATACCTACTGCGGAATTATTATTTAGACATCTCTGAATAGCCGCTTCTTTCAGGTTATTTTATGAGATAAAAAATAAAATTCGTTAAATAATTACGGTAAACAGAAATGACATTCACTTATCGCTTTTCACTGGAGATGTAAGGTTATGTATTTTAGTAGAATGCTGAAATCCGAAACAAAGGCCAACATGTAACCTGAAGCTATAACTCTTTCTTTTACTTTAGTTCAAGTAGCACATAAGTCAAGTAAACATAACTTGCCAGCTCTGGTCACCCCATTACAGTTAAAATTACAGCCAAGCTGACAGGTGTGTTCATTGAAACAATCATTAGCATATTACTCTGATTTAAAAGAATAATTTGTTGTTGTAAAATAATGTATGTATTTTTAAAATATATTTTTCTATTAAGTGTATTATGCTTTTAACACATCTCTAATTCAGATGGGACGTTGCAAGCTCTGAACCCTTTTTAAAAACATTTTCAGAGTATAAACCGTAGAGTTTTGCATTTAAAGTACATTTTGCATTGATGGAATATTTAAGATGAGGTCGTTTGAAAGTTTTTAAGTGTGAAAGCTAGTGTCGGTACAGGCGCGAAGTTAGGCAGTAACATTTAATATTAAGCAGATTGCTTCGCACTTGAAGGCAACGGGGGAGGGTTCAATGGAGGAGTCTCTTTCCACTTAAAGGATGATCTAAATTTACTGTATAAATACGGCACTTTTGTATTGGAAAAAAGCATTATCAAAGCTAGTGAAAGGTTTTACATCTTACACTGTATCCATTATTGACGTTAGGTGCAATCGTTGTCTAATACTAGTTACGATTACTTGTTTACCTAAAAAACAAGTTTATTTTATGATGTAATAGAGTAGACTGTACTAGAGTAACTGAGCCCTTTATTATGAGGCAATAGAAATGAGTATAATTTTAGGTCTCGCTAAGTTATGATTGTAGGAGGCTGTAGCCGCTCAATCTCGCTGCTAATTACCATGCATAGTTAGTTTATACACGTAGAGAGGTAAAGTGAGAAATGTTAATCTGTGGACGTCGGCTGCATGTTTTTTAAAACACCGCACGGCTCACACGCAAATTGTTGGAGCTCGTTGTGTTATAATTGGTGTAGTTAGCGACATATTTGTGTGTTACGGCGCGCGCCTCGTGAATACATAATGGGTTTGCGGGAAGAGGGAAAAATTATTCCGAGGGAACGAGTAGGGTTGTCATTAGAGAGAGCTCGTCTTCGGTAAATTAACTTTATATTTCAGTAACTACACGATGGAGTTACCTAAAAGCTGGCAATTATTTTTAGTCGCTCTGGTTGGTCCCGGTGTAATTACTTCACGTTTTGTTTGATAAATAACATATTATTATGTTTGTATAAATTATTCGCTAACTTTAGTATTGTGAAACAACTATAAAATTATAATTATTAATAAAACTGACGTCTCATTCCCACAGATCTTATTGTATCCAATTAGTTAAAATTATTTTGTTTCCGATTTTCGCATTTTCATCTCTATTCATGGGATTTTTTTTACTACTTGTTGCCCTGGCGTGGGTGAGCCAGAGTCGTTGCTTACTTTTATACATATACAATATTTATATATCCTATATATAAATGCCATGTGGGTCGATGTAGACTGACTATCTTATTTTATTCATAGAGACGCAAATTATGTGAATCAAATAGTAGCTTTTGCAATTACTCTCGTCTTGAGTCCTACACGAAGAGATAAATTAATAGTACTGAGCAATACTCGCAGCAATACTCAAATGGAAAATATCTTATAACTCTTAGGATATGGTAACTCTGAAGTAAGCTGCGCCAAAATCGTTATATTTCTTTAGCCTTAAGCAAAGTTGAATTGACCAACATAAAGCCTTGCTCTTGCTTGCTAAAGGCTCTTACAAGTCAAATATCATAACGTCATACTGATGGCATATATACACGGATATTGTACATGGACAGACGTAAACAGGCGTGCCAGGTGCGCCCAAAAAGATATTGAGTTCTTCCTTCCGCACCAAATTATTACGTTGAGTATTTTTATTTACATAAAATATTGTTACAATCGTGTTTACTAACCGCATTGTACTTTTAAGATAATAAACAAGTTAACTATAAAAGCAAAATGCCGCCGTCGAAAGTAAGGTTAAGTGACAACTTACACTTGTTATTCAACTGCAAGTTCAACTGCGAGAAATGCACGCGCTTGCCATTGGAAGGGGGATCCTTGTGCACGGGCACTTAAAACTTTTTGTATGAATAACTTTCTACTACAAATTCTCGGAGTTTGACTCAATATTTCTTGTTTTCATAGAAGTCACAGTGACGCAGATTGAGCATTTAGAATTTATAACAAAGTATTTTAAGTTAGATAAATGCAAGGTAAATATTTGTTTCAAATCATTAAAAAGAAACAGCCTGTCTCCAAAATATCTATATGTAGTAAGCTGGCCAGTTTCGACGGCTGTATTTGTAATGACAATTTTGAGTATTAGCAAATAATGATCTATAATTACGCGAAATGTGCGAAACACTTTATGCTTGATTTTCAGATTGGATATTTTAAGATATAATATTTTGTTAAATTATAAATTTTTTATCATTACCCTTAGATGACGAAATCGACGAAAAAAAATCGACGAAACTTTTATTATCTCCAAATCAAACCAAAAAGCTCCGATTAAAAGATAGTTTAAGCAATTTAAATATTTTTCTCATGACTACCACTTCAGGGGCTTACAACCTGAGGTCTGAGGTTAGTCTTAAGCTCAATCTGTTTATGTGACCTAAAACTATAAATTTCATGTGAACTACATAAGACTAAAAAAATAACTTAGAACGAGCATGTGAATAAAAGTGTACGAATAGTATGGATGTATCACAAATTTGATGTACACACAAAGTCCCCGGCGCCGGGGATGCGTGGCGGCTCAGGTGCGACATGAACGTCACAATCATAAAATGGAAATAACAATAGGAATTCCGTCCGTCCATAACTCTATACCGAGCATCGTTATTTTTTCTTGATTTATCTCTTGAATAAATTTTCCAAGTTATATCTAATACGAATTTCGTTGTCGTGTTAAGGAGTACCGTATGTACCTACGAATTATTTAGTGATTTCCAACTTGACACGAACCACAGTTTTATAGTACAAATCATTATCTTCTTCGCAAATTTTGTCTCACCTTAATTTATGGTGTTGTTACATTATTAGCTGTATTAATTTGAATTAACTGTTGGATGGATTGCATCCGGATCGATTATCTTCATTACCTTCACCTTGAGGTTCGATAAGCTAGGATGTAGAATTAAAACTCGCTGTGGGCCGAGCTTCGCCCTGCGTTGGCTGTTGTAAGATCGTTTTTTTTGGAATGTTAATATTAGCGCCATCTAACAGAAAGATATCAGTAAGTTATTATCGACAACACTCCAAAAATAAACAATGTAAATACCTATTAAAAATGGTGCATATAAATTATTTTATTTAGGAAATTACCTTCGATAATATATAGGGTAAGACACCTATATAGATAAATTTTAAAATAAAAATCATACAAAATTTCATCCAAATCGTTAGAGCCGTTTTCGAGATTCAGATTATATATATTTATATACACAAGAATTGCTCGTTTAAAGCTTAGATATATTTTTTGTAGTTTCAGACAAATGTCTGAAGCTGAAGCATCAGAGCTAACGTGGCATACAAAAATGTACGCAATTCTTGATAAATTTTTTTCGTGAATTTTTCATATTTTTTTGTTAGTTATTCTGCTTATATTAATCTTATCTTATATTAAAACAGTATGAAAACAACAAGCGTGTTCGGACGGGACGAGCCGCATTAATTCCATTACACCTGCGAAGTTGTTTAACAAATCAGTAGAATGACGAAACAAATACAGCAATTCCTATTTTCACTTTCCAATTGTTCGGCGGTCGGTTGTTTTTGCGTCCCCTCGCGGCTGATTGACGACACTGACAAGTTGAGATTACTTCGTCTGTTTACAGAACATTTTCTATTTGATGCCTACCTGAGGAACATTTTTGTTTATCCGCCTTTTAGCTTTATTTATTTTTGGTTAGGTGAATATTTTTGTGTTTTTTTTAGCCACAACGAGACGTTTAATATCCTATATTGATATGAGATCATTGTGTAAAGATCCTAATGCAACTTATTCACTTATTTCTTAATTGGCAGTTTTAACTTTAAGCGGATGCAAACTGACTTTGTAGATCTCCTTAATTTCTTCAACAATATTATATCTTGCTTTGACTTGAAAATTGTTTCCGTTCACGCCAGTCTTATAAAACTTCAATATTAATTAACTTATTCGACGTGGAGAATTGATACAGACACATACTGGCCCTGTTGGTTGAAGATTAATGTTAGGTTTGACATCTAAGTCGGCCGGCAGCGCGCACAGGTACAGAGATGTTATATGCAGCAGACTGCAGCTCCATTGATTTTATTATAACACCTATTTTCAATATCAGATACTGAAGTTCAACAAATGCTAATAACAAAACAGCCGATTTGAAAAACTATGCAAATTAATTTTTGTTTGAATTTGAATATATGCTGTGATTTCTGA
Source organism: Papilio slateri (assembly GCA_018246275.1). NCBI lineage: Eukaryota > Metazoa > Arthropoda > Insecta > Lepidoptera > Papilionidae > Papilio > Papilio slateri. The sequence continues at coordinate 10,286 of DWTW01002557.1, forward strand.
ACGGTTTTATTTCAAGTTAACGAGCGAATTTATTTTAGTTGTAAACTACAATATAAGGCACACACACACACACATATTAAAAATCTTGAAAAATCAGAAGCTTCATATCTGCAGTACAATAAACAAGCTTCAAAACTAACGTTATCAGAATCTTTTCGTTCGATTATATTTGTAATATATGTATAATTCCAATATATCAAAGTATTTTCATGACAAAAGGACCAACATAGAAAGGTCTTTTCAGCCATATAGTTTAATGGGTATCTTCATGTTTGGTCTAGACTTGAACATAAATAAAACGGTAGCCAATTTTCATACGTACTGCGACTGCGAAATGAGATCGCCGATCTGCATACAGACGACCCGTATTTATCCAGCTGTAAAAGGTGCTAAATAAAGGGTAACAAATTCTGTGTGGGTGCACATTTGTTTGAAAATCAATATTTCTTTTTAAATTCATAGTCTGCAGAGTTGGCTGCCAGTTTATTCTCATGTTTCGAACAAAACTGACAGAATAGTTGGTTCAATTATATAGATAAAAGAGGAATTGTAGTAGTGATTGCGGTATAGCCTAAGAATCTGATAC
>DWTW01002558.1:0-10870 GCA_018246275.1 Papilio slateri
TTTCGACCACATTTCTAACAAGTCCGAGTGCGCCACCAGAATCAAGCAGATAAATGTAGAGAAGAGTGATAAGAATTCGTTATGCAAATTGCTATTATTTTCTGCATCATATTGTAAACGAGACTATGTCGAGTTGATTATAAAATTCATCTATTATAATAGGTTCAAATGTTGTAAGCACTACATCAGAGCTAAGGACGATGCGCGAGCAGAGGCAAAGAACTCCACCACCCCCTGACGTAAACCTGACAAAGGAGCTAAAATTGGCGGGACGACCCCAAAAAACATACTCAAAAGCCGCTGCTACAATTCCGCCACCAAGACCAAGCCACACCCTTATCATATCATTGACTGATCCAAAAAATATAGAGATAAGAGAAGCCCTAGGCACTTCCAAAACAGGCGCTAATGTGGACAAAGCGCGAAACCAGAAGATAGTCCTTAGCAGAAAGGAGAACCTCCAAATCACCAAGGAACGAGTGCAACAACACAAGCTACTAAAGGTTGAAGTAGCAAAAACAAACAACCCACTAATAGTCATTCGAGATGTGCTGTCCTTCCAAACAAATGCCGAGATAGAAGAAAATCTGAAGGCACAAAATAAATAACTGCTGGAAGGAACTGGTGAGAAGGAGAGCACAATTCGGATCAAATACAGAAAAAGAGCTCGAAATCCTCTGGAGTGCCACGCAGTTCTAGAGGTCTCTCCGAAAATACACAAGCGCCTAATCGAGGCAGAGAAGGTCTACATTGGACTTCAGAAAAGAACCGTGTTGGACCAATCCCCGCTCGTACAGTGGATCTGCAAGGAACAGGACTCTCTATGTAGCCACTGCGGAAAGGCACACACATAGGAAAATGCTCAGAAAGGATAGAGGGCAAACCGACACGGGGCACAAACTGTGCGTCAGCCTAAATTCCTGACCAAGCGCACAACGCCGTAGCAGCGAATGTCGGGAAAGGCAGAAATGGGACGCCATAGCAAGATCCAGAGTGACATACTGCTAAAGGCGTCCAAACGCACAGGTAGGTAGGTCAGGTCTATTTCAACTCCCCAGTACGGTTCCAGAATACCTGATTACGCTGGGCCGTCCTCTCTCAGAGCAGTTGACGTTAATACAGGTGGTCTAGTTTGATACCCATTTCGACCACATTTCTAACAAGTCCGAGTGCGCCACCAGAATCAAGCAGATAAATGTAGAGAAGAGTGATAAGAATTTGTTACGCAAATTGCTATTATTTGCTGCATTATATTGTCAACGAGACTATGTCGAATTGATTATAAAATTATTTTTACACCACCGAGCACCTGCCGCTACTGCACCGATAGAGCGTATCAGAGTGAAGCTATTGCAAGATGATTGTGTGAAAGGAAAATATTTAAGTTCGTATAGTACGACCGAAGTCCATACTGTAATACATTTTGGCTATAGTTTTTTTACAGCCCGCCGCCTGCCTGACGCCAACTCTCCTCGGGCATATATATTAGTAGATCATGGAAATCATTTACTAATATTTCTTTAAACTGTGACCAAACAAGTTTTAAACTTGGTTGTACATGGTTCACGACAATAGTCGAATGGTTTGAATTGTGCATGTTTCGCGGTCCTTACCTTAACCATTAGTAATTGGCGCTTATATTACTCAGTATTTATTAAAATATTTAAGAATCTTTTAAGTTCTTAATAAATTTAAGAACAAAATATTTAGTCAATATTAAATTCAATATTTTATTACAAAACGAACAGTATTTGTTTAAAACACGATTTGACGAACTATACTTATGATGTTTTTTCTATATCCTTCAAAATTCGTTATTGAATGTTTATCTTTTTATATTGATTTATCGCAAAGTTGAGTTTCATTTTCAATGTGAATCGTCTTTAGGTAGATCCCCGTTGCACCTCGAAACAAATTCCTTCATACTTACCTTTACCACCTGCATTTACATTAAAATAATGTCAATTGTAGGTGGTAGAATTGTTTATTGATCAACTAGTACCTCTCTTACAACATTTTTAGTTTCGTTCCAGAGCTTAATGATACTGGCTCTCTGTGGCCAATCTTTTTGATCCTTGGATTCCTTTGATAATTTGATGTTGTGTTATATTCCTACTAATCCATTTAAATGAAAAAAATATATGTATCGGTATCACTAACAATTACTGTTAAGAAAGAAATTGGAGGAAGGCTTTAGCAGTACTCAGAAATATTTTTTTCTTATTATTACTTATTATTTTGTTAGGGTAAAACTATTACATGCCCGTGTTATTTATGACATCGCCTTCTGTTTGTTATTTATTATACATGTCATATATTTGTAAGAGACCTGACGGAATTCACCCCATTGTGATTAGGATATGCGCTCCTAATTGGCACCGGTTTTAATGGGACTGTTCCGGTTCTCGTACTCTTTAGGTGTTGTCCAGAAATCTTGGAAGACTGCCATAGTCCACCCGATCCCAAAGAAAGGCGATAGCTCGGATCCGTCTAACTACAGGCCTATTGCTCCCCCCTTGTTCTCGAAAGTCATGGTAGCGACCATGAATTTCCAACTCATGAGGTACCTGGCGGAGCACTAGCTGATTAGCGACCGTCAATACGGCTCCCGTCAGCGCTGCTCAGCTGACCTTTTTGCGTACCTCATGCATAGATGGAATCAATCGAGGACAAGGGTAAGTATGATTTCCAGTTAAATTAATCGTTTATTTGTAAAGAAAAGACAAGAAGTGGAGTAGAAGCGTATTATTAAGTGATATATGGTGCCACAACTGCCATAAAATAGAAATAATATTTAAATTGATATTACGTAATCCTTGTATTAATCAACCAATTTAGATAGTAACCTTAAATTGCCATTCACCAAACTTGTCCGCATTTTTACTGATTTGAATTTGATCGGGTTATAGATTTCATTAGAGATACTATATGTGATACTGGAAAATTACCTTAATTATGTGGTAATTTGGTTAATATGTGCGTATATAATATATTCGTCTTAATTTCGTGCGCATATAACCATTTTACTTCATAATTATTTCCTCCACAGGTTTTTACTTAATTAGCTTCTTTTATTTGTCACTTATCATAATCCCTTAATCAAATTTAATAACATAAAAAAATTACATAGTTTTGCATAAACAATTTCAGAATCCCGCTACGATCGAACACGTAAATTACGTGATCAAGCGCTAACACGTCGGCTGAGTCCACGCGTGTACACCGTGTCGCCGGTCGTGCGACCGCCTGTCACGCCGTGCAGTAGCTGCTACGTGGACTGGATCGTGTAACAACCGCCGCTGGGGTTTGTAGTACATTTATTATCTTACCTAATTTGTTATTTTTGCCATTAATAATATCGAATGTAAGCTATAAAGGTGGCAATACTGATGAAAATGCCCCCTGTTAAAATAATTAATTTGTTCGCGAGGCGCAAAAATAGGCCAATTAACTAAATATAATAATTATGCAACGGTTTGAAGTAAAATTCCAAATAAAGATTACCAGTTAACAAAATAAAGAACGAATCTACCGTCTGAGTGAAATAGAAAACATTATAACTAATGTTCATAATTATGTACTAAATACCTACATATATATATATCATAACTTAGTAAAATTTTGGAACCTCGAGGAAGTTTCTTTAGAAAAGACTTATGTCACCACATGATAAGTTTTGTAAACGTCATTTTATTCCAACCACTACGCTTTTGGCAAATGGTAGAATTTCAGTTAAAATTCTAGTTCTTGAAAATCCAGAAAATTCCCCCGCCGCACTTCGGCCGAAAAAAGTGTTTTAAGTTTAGAAAAAAATTAACTAAAAATCCATAACTTCATTAAAGAATATGAGCAGCTCTGTCACTTAACAAAAATTGAGAAGCCCTCCTTTGGTTACTCTATGTCTCATCCGGTGCGGTGATAAGGGAGTCAAGCGAGTCAACAAAGCTCCGTGTCGTCTTCTACGCGTCAGCAAAGACTAAATCTGACAAGACCTTAAACGAAATCCAAACGATAGGCCGTTCTTCCGATTTCACAGGAGATAGGGTGCTACCGTTTTCGTCAGCTTTCACGGTGTAATCCTTTCTCGCTTGTAGGTATTCGTTTATGACTAACTGCCTTCTCGTAGGTGCTGCGTTTCTGATCCTTCTCTTTTTTCTTAGGACCTCTTTTTTCATGTTTGCACCACCAGGGGGTGTTGTGCTGTTTTTCCTGTCACCAACTTTCGGCATGGCCTTCTCACACGATATGGCTTCCATGTAGGCTTCCGTGTTGGACTTGAGTTCCGTTGCGTTTGTCGCTTCTTTGACATGCTTTAACGTTACGGCTTTCTCTTTTAGCAGGATGCTGAAGTGTGCCGCAAAGTCTGTCCAGTTCGCCTTTTTTGTATTGAACCTTGTCATCGTGGACGATGGTAGTGAGTTAAGTACTTCCCCCGTGCGCAACGAGAAAGTAATGGTGTTGTGATCGGATGTTGTCAGACTTCTGTTCACTCTCCAGTCCTCGATATTTCCAAGTAGATTCTTAATGCAAGCAGTGACATCTATAATGCTCGAGTAGAGTTTGCCTCTTCTATATGTTTCAAATATTAGTGTATTTCCGACATTCAGAATATGAAAGTCCATTTGGTTCAGGAATGTGCTGTATGCGGCCCCCTTTCGTGTTCTGTATTGCTGCCCCACCATGGACTACACGCATTCACGTCCACGAATGATTGGGTTCTCCTTAGGTAGGGTTCTATGTCTGCATCCCCTTCCAAGAAGACGGACACAACTCCTATTTTCAGATTGCCCACTACCAGTAAGACTGCTGCTTCGGTTTCGGTCACCGACTGAGGGTTATGGATAACTCTCAATTTCACTAGTTACTTCCTGTTGAGAGTGCATTGGATTACTTGAATACCTGGATGTTGCTTTACAGTGCCGGTTTTCCCTGTGTAGGGTTCCTGGAATATTGCAACCTATACTCTTTTGTCCTTTGCTGTTCGGCTGTTGCTGCTTTAGATCTTTGCAGGTTTGCCTGAATGAATCTCAGATGTCCGTCTAGATTTCCAGGGGTTGCGTACCTGTACGTTGGGACGCCTTTAGCAGTATGTCACGTTGGATCTTGCTATGGCATCCCATTTCTGCCTTTCCCGACATTCGCTGCTAAAGGCGCTGTGCGCTTGGTCGGGAATTTCGGCTGACGCACAGTTTGTGCCCGTGACGGTTTGCCCTCCATCCTTTCTGAGCATTTTTCCCAGGTGTGTGCCTTTCCGCAGTAGCTACATATAGTGTCCTGTTCCTTGCAGATGCTCTTCGTGTGGCCGAAGCCGAGGCACTTTGCGCACTGTACGAGTGGGAATTGGTCCAACACGGTTCTTCTCTGAAGTCCAATGTAGACCTGCCCTGCCTCGATTAGGCGCTTGTGTATTTTCGGGGAGACCTCTAGAACTGCGTAGCACTCCAGATGATTTCGAGCTCTTTTTCTGTATTTGATCCGAGCTGTGCTCTCCTTCTCACCAGTTCCTTCCAGCAGTTCTTTATTTTGTGCCTTTAGATTTTCTTCTACCTCGGCATTTGTTTGAAAGGACAGCACATCTCCAATGACTATTAGTGGGTTGTTTATTTTTGCAACTTCAACCTTTAGTTGCTTGTGCTGCTGCACTCGTTCCCTGACGATTTGGAGATTCTCCTTTGTGCAAAAATTAAGGACTATCTTCTGGTTTCGCGCTTTGTCTACTTTTGCGCCTGTTTTGGAAGTGTCTAGTTTAGCTTCTCTAATCTTCTCTATGACGCTTTCCCCTGTATTTTTGGGATCAATCAATTAGATGATAATGGTGTGGCTTGGTCTTGGCGGCGGAATTGTGGCAACGGCTTTTGTGTATGTTTTTTGGGGTCGTCCCGCCAATTTTTGCTTCTTTGCCAGGTTTACGGCAGGGGGTGATGGAGTTCTTGCCTCTGCTCGCGCACCGTTCTTAGCTCTGATTTTATGGCCTCCATTCGTTTCGTCAGGGGTTTTAGTTGTTCTTGCAACTGAGTTTCTTGGGCCGTTTCTCCGCCGCTTGTGCGATGTGGTTCTCTTTGTTCTTTAGAGTAATTGTTATTTGTTTTCTGGTTTTTCAGGTTGTTGGGTTTTTGCTGTTTTTAACTCAGCCAGCGCTCGGTTTTGGTCCTCCGTCAAGTGGTGGATGGTTCGGCGCAGTTCGTCCACCTGCTTTACGAGTGCTTCGCCCATTAGCTTGATGTCTTCGAGTGTCTTACTTCTCGGCCCGTCTTTGGGATTTTTGGCCTTTGCTAGAGTCTCTTTATTTATTTATTTAATGAAGGATAACAAGTTTAACCTCCCCTTGCTGCTGTACTGGCCTCTGCAGTGTTTTATTTGCATTTGTAGCTTCCTCGAACGGTCCCTGCGTCTCAAATGCTAGCAAGCCCCGAATACCCGTTGTTTCTTGTAGGTTTTCCTTAATTTCGGTCCTGGCTTGGCTAATTTCAGAGGTCATCTCAGATTTTATTACCTCCGTGATGGTGTTGTTGTGGTCACGCTCGATATGGACTAACTCCTGCGCGTGCCTTGAGCGCTCCTTCTCCTTAATTTGTGTCTTGACCTGGAGTCGGAGAGGGCCAGGACTGTCTCGTATAGGGCCTGCATGCACTCGAGCGCTGTTTGCTTGCAGTCTTTTCTTACGTTGCTCGCAGACTCTAATGCTTCTTTTCCCTTGGAAAGACTTTGATTGGCTTCTTTTGTGGCCAGGTCTATTTCAACTACCCAGTACGGTCCCAGAATATCTGATTAGGCTGGGCCTTTCTCTCAGAGCAGTTGAAGTTACTACAGGTGGTCCAGTTGGATACCAAAGGGGTATCCACGACCACATTTCTAACAAGTCCGAGTGCGTCACCAGAATCAAGCAGATAAATGTAGAGAAGAGTGATAAGAACTTGTTATGCAAATTGCTATTATTTGCTGCATTATATTGTAAACGAGACTATGTCGTATAACCTTGCCAAACGGAGTCTTACCTGTAAGCAAGGTTGCAGTACAGTGAGTGCGATGTTAAAGAATCTTCAATCGCACAATCTTCACCTTATCATTCTATCCTCGAAGCAACCACAGAGTTAGTCGAAGCAAATACGCATGAGGCCCTTCGCATCTCAGCTGAAGAAAGTAACTGGTGATCGAAGAAGAAAAGAAGATACGTGCCATTCTACCATTTTGTATGTAAATTGTATATCAAAATGTTAATTAATTTAGTAATTGTTCGATAAGCATCTTGTGTGTTTGTAAAATCCATCTATTATAATAGGTATAGTTATAGAAAGTATAAATTAGAAAAGACTAAATGCAGAAAAAAAGAATATAAAAAAGAACATTAAAAAATGTATAAAAAATTCAAATAAAGAAAAAAATTAAAAAGTAATAAAAAAAAGAATATAAAAAGCTTAAAAGAAATTGAAAATGAAAAAAAAAACGATTTAATTATAATATTAGCTTTAAACTACCCACTGTTAGTCTTGTTACAGTTTTTTGTCAAAATTCAGAGGCATAGAAACAAAACTGTTTGTGTCCATAAAATTTCACACATGGCTCAAATGTTAATATTATTTCATACCAGAATCGCATACCTAAGTAATATACACTTTATTAAATAAGTTAAAATTTAAGAATAACAATGTAAAACTGACAAAATATCAAGATGTAAGAATAACTACACACAACTCTATTGACGTATCGCGAAAATTGTATAAAGTGTTAATTACTTTATTAGTGTTTTGTTTACGTAATATTCGGAATAGATTATTCTTCTCTATTATAAGACATTGTTACTGCCACTTAATGACCATACTTTTCTCAATTGCAATTTTATTTGCCTTATTCTGCAAATTTTAATTTACACAAAAGTTATAGTTGGTACCACATAATTGCATAATGTGCTTTCTAAACTTTTTCTATAACCATGCATCTCGTTATTTAATTAATTTCGCAAACCCCATGCAAGACCACTGTACAGCAGGAAGTTACTTACAGCCAATACAAAGGCGAATTTTTTTTAGATCTTCCTTAAGTCGGATAATCATAAATTTCATCATATATGTATATTTCAATATGTTGTTCAGGTCTATATGAGACTTTATTTATCTCTTCATTTATTTACAATTAAATATTACACACTCACTCATAGGTGCAGGTCTCATTGCGCGCGTATGCATCTAGCTGTTACAAAAGTTACAAATGATTAGGATACAGCATAAAAAATGCTTTAGTCAGATACAATCGTTCATTTAAAAAAATTACAAGTTAAAATTGCTTTTCTAATTCCTAATATTACACGATAACATCTTATTTGCTTAAAACATATACCAATACGTTTCTGGTGTAATGTAATGTAATCAGGAATATAAGGACCTCCAAGTTATTTGACTAATTGACGCCACTTAATTTTTTAAGTAATTGGAAAATATAGTAATTTAATTATGAAGTGATTCCGGCTGTCTATCTACAACGATAAAGCGTAGTGTGTAGTGAACACTCAATTCGCTTATTATCTTTTTAATATAAAAAAATCCCGCGTCATGATGTTAGTCCGCGACTAATTCCGAAACTACTCAACCGATCTTAATGAACTTTGATATTTTATTTATATACTGTGTTTAATTTGGTCCAATTCGCAAGATAAGATGGGTTTTATCTTATTTCATTAATGACATAAATATTATTCCTGGCTATAGATCATTAGTGCTACCGGTGCGATAATATGTTTCGGTGAGGGTAACTTTACGACTTTTTTTGTCAATGTCCAATAAATATTTTATATGTCAATATTTTGTTACAAAACGAACAGTATTTGTTTAAAACGAGATTTGACGAACTAGATGAATATGATGTTTTTTTCTATATCCTTCAAAAGTATTTGTTGAATATTTATCTCTTGCAGTTTCGATTTGGTTCATGCTGTTGGGTCCTGTAATATTGATTTATAGCAAAGTTGAGGTTCATTTGAAATGTGGATCATCTTTAGGTAGATCCTCTTTGCACCTCGAAACAAATTCCTTCATACTTACCTAATTTAATGTGAAATTTAGCTGGTAGAATTGTACATGGATCAACTAGCGCCTTTCATACAACATTTTTAGTTTCAGGGCTTAATGATAGTGGCACTCTGTGGCCAATCTTTTTTTATCCTTTGATTCCCTTGATATTTGAATGTTGTGCTATATTCCTACTATTCCATTCAAATGAAAAAAATGTTATTAGTACTATTAACACGTACTGTTAACAATGAAATTGGAGGTGAGCTCTAGCAGTACGCAAAAAAATTAAATAAAACTTTTTTCAGAAATTGATGTAATAGAATTTTATAAATGTTTTTTTCATACCTACCGAAAATTACTTATTATTTTGTTAGGGTAAAACTATTCGATCGCCTTCTGTTTGATATTTATTATACAAGTCATATATTTGTAAGAGAAGTTCGTCTGGGTTTTTCACCGTTTCAAGATAGGATCTGGAAAGTAATGGCACCAATTATTTGTGACTAGTGTCTGTCCTGTCTGTAGAAGGTTTTGTGTTTCTTCTTTCCTTGCACATCGATCTTAAAACTTAACATTTGTGGTCGGCCATCTTCTACACATATCTGGCTTGAGCGATAGACATTTATTTAAGAGGTAAATGTTGCCAGTAGTATTATTATTTTCTGCTGTAATTGTTGCTACTACAAATAAAGAATGTTCATACGTTATACGTTTAATATAACTAATAAAATGTCAGCTGTCCACTTTATATGGAGCTTTTAAATAATGGTTGAGATAGGTTTGAAATACCATTTACCATCTTAATTATTGCTCCAGGTCTTTCATTATACATGTTTCTCTTAGAAGTAATCATCTATGGTAAGCTCGACCGTGGTAAGAGAATCTGGAGGGAGAGACTTGTCTACTATCTTTTCCATACATGGCAACAGCTCATCTGTATTTCTTGGATATGGGGATGTTCATAGGTGGCGATTACTACTTGATATTTAGTGGGCCTCACTCTGAAGTAAAGTGATGGAGTGGCCATTGAGTGGAGTTCTGTAAGACGCATATGGTCGACATTGTGACGGTTGTCGTGGGTATGAACCCGACTTAACCCTATCGCGCCACTGGATTCTGATACGATGCTTGGAGTCTCCGGATCCTGACACGACGAATCCACGACAGAAGAACATCAATGCTCCTTACCAGGCACCCAGAGGAGATGGTGTAGCAACTAAAATCGTCGCATAGCAAGTAAGCCCATTGTCATTATCCGGCTTTTATATGTCTTTATTTTACCGGTTTATATTTTCCTTAGTGTGCGTTGCATATTTACGAGTACATTTACGATATTTGACAATGAACCTGAATTTTCTCTCTTTCAGCTCGTTGGTTTCGCTTAAGATGCCTTTTACTAATGTAAACTAAAACTAGACGCGTAATGGCGGCCTTGAAAAAGCGTGCGTGAACAAGAAAAGTTGCTGCCTGTGAGATCTATTGCGGTGATTCAGGGAAGAGCTATTTCCTTATTCTTTATACCTCCTCTTTTTGTTAAAGTGTCAATAACTCTGAGTGCTTGAGAATACCATTTCTTATATAAGATAAGGGACTTCAAAAAAATCTGTTTGCTCGTAAACATATCCGATGTACATAATACAGGCTTATGGTGTCTTTCAACGCATTATATAATCATAAAGTGCACAAAGCACCGCGTGCTTCCTTAAAGAAGCGCCTCTTTAGTGCTAAAGTGCAACCCAAGTAGCGTACCAATCGTCACATTCGTCTTAATTTCGTGCGCATTTTTACTTCATAATTATTTCCTCCACAGGTTTTTACTTAATTAGCTTCTTTTATTTGCCACTTATCATAATCCCTTAATCATA
>DWTW01002559.1:0-10868 GCA_018246275.1 Papilio slateri
TGCTTTATGCCACACCCGATCAAAGGCCTTGGCCACGTCCAGACTAACTGCCAGGGCCTCTCCCTTGCCCTCGATCGATGCGTGAGGTACGTCACTTCACTAAATTTCGTCATTTATATCATTTAAATTGTATTTTATATGATCATAAATAGGAACAAATTTGAAGGAGCAAAATATAATACAGATAAAGTATTTATTACGTACAGGTAATTAAAAATTCTATTTAACTGTTATACAAGTTTATGAGGAAAAAAAATCTTAATTCACACACGAAATGTAACAGAAAAATGAACAACCAATTCCAATGAATGATGACAAAAGGGAAATTTATTTTCTCTGCATCGTTACAATTATTTTAAAACGTGACTCGAGTAATGTTCAGCATATTCCCGAAAATCTCTAGCGCGCCAAAATCCCAATGTCAAACGGAAAAAATGGCCTCGTTGAAAATATGCAACACCGAACCAATTTCACAGAACTCTATGCCTTACCGCAACTTCCTTATTAGAATTTTATTATATATTTTGTCTATTATTATAATTTACATTCATTCAATATATTATTATAATATAAAGTTAACACATAACGTGAGTACCGGTACCCATTATACGAGTTTATCTGCATGTCGTCACCACAATATTACCTCTGGTAAAGTCCGACGATAAACAAAGCAAAATGGTAGTAGACGGTAAGAAAATATAAACTTGACGGCACTCGCAACTGCGCTGTGCCACAGAGGGGTAGGCAAAGATAACGAATTCCTGTTTTCCGCGACACTAACATTTTTCTGTCGTTTCTTTCACATCCATACAATTAGTCTATTTCAGGTCATAATAAAATATTAATATGTGGGCAATAGCATTCTATATGTCATCGTTTTTGCCAATAAGTCCTTACGGGTCCTCCACCGACCCAGACAGTCAGACCCAGACAGACATTTGCATGAATTTTATACCTTCAAATAACGTATTCAATACAAATCATCAATGATCAAAAATGAAGCTCGATTTTCAATTTTAGTTGAGCAAAAATATTTCCGATAATTGATTATTTACTTGTGAGTTGTGATTTTCTTCTTTTTATTCCCTCGAAGCTAAGTTTACATGATTTCAAAGCACAAACCGACATATTGTTAATTATAAACACGGAGACTGAATAGATACCGCGGGAATCGCCCGACTGCGGGATTTTACGAAGTCGTCAATTACCAACTTAAGTGTCTTCGCTTTTGACACACAGATTTGGTATCTGGAGGTATGTAACATATATGACTGTAATATTTAAATAATTAAGTAACAATATTATAAAAAATAACAATATTATCATTATTTTATATCATTAATGACAATACTCATGCCATTACCGTGCTATAGTTGCCGAAAGTTGATATCTATTTTTAAAATTATATTAGAACAAAGTAAATAATCAATTAAAAAGTGAAGTCATCATTTTTTAAAATATAAGCATATAGTTGAACTTGATTAACATTAGGATTATGCAAAAGAAGTGACCGACAGATAGTTAATCGAACAAAAACGCTACAACGTTGAAATATAAACTAAATATTAGGCCATACTAGAATTAATTCATTACGCCACATAAATTGCCCAAAGTAACACGCTTATCAATCGATTACAAATTTCGTAGAAACACAAAAATGAGACAAACACATGACTCAATCGCAAATTAGCTAAAAAATGGACACTACACTATATTGACACAATAGCGCCGGCTATAGTGATTACACACAGGGTAAGTTACGTAAATATTCGCACACACGCGCAACTCAACTCACCCACACAACTGTAGTCACCCACACACCCAGACCCACAGACCGCGAACTAGTGTGCGTGCTGCAGGCAGCGAGTCGGTCGACCCCTCTACAAAATTTAGTCGCACTCTAGACTTCGCAGAGAATAGACGTGTACAAGTAACTAGAGTACTACGCAGCACCATTCGCAGTGTAAATTTCGTCATAACAACATTGTGATAGTGACAAAAATTTTTCGGGACGTGAAAAGTGGGAGTGCTTATAACATTTGAAATTTGAACAATTTTCATAATAAACTACGCCGTGAACAGTTTTGTGCAAATTGCTATTTGTGAATTATGACATTGTTCCCACTATTTGGATAATTCCGGATAAGGAGCTGATAATTACCGCAAATATTTTCGTAAGTATTTATATCAGTTTTCAAATACACTTATAAATCTGTTATATTATCTTAAAAAAATGAATACCTATAATTAATTAGTTAAATTTTTTAGCCAATCATTTTATATTGTCCCAAACAATATATTATTTATTGATTTTAGATAAATATAATAGATATTGGTAAACGTGAAAATATTTCCTGATGCAATTCTGAAGTTGCAATTTTTTTTAAACTAATATTCCCTTAAAATATAAAAAAAACTGCGATGTTTAGACTGGTTAGAAAAAATAATACGATAGCAAATAGAATGCACATTCTTAAGAATTAATTAAGTTTAAACTTAGTGGTAAAACTATTTAAATTAAAAAAAAGTATTTAAATGGAAGAGTTCGATGTAATTTAATTACTGATTTAAGATTAAACTAAAATATATACAATGAGTAATTTACGACATGAGTCAGAGTTTTCGAACGTTTCGTGGTTTCGGTCGAATGTTTTTCCGTTATGTCATTGACTTCTTGCCTCGAATTCTGTTTACTCATGCCCCTTAGTTTCGTGCCAAAATGTTCATCGCTTAAATAATTTTGTTCGTAGAATTATATACATAGCATTTAAATGGCTCTTTGTTTTGATCTTTTGTTTGTGAATGTGCTTCCTTACATGTGTTTTCAATATTATCTTTGTTTATAGTGTCAATACTACGTATGATCGTTATTTTCATTTGATATCATTATTTTGTACATCACGTAGACAATTGTTTTTCTGTGACATTATAAAATGCAAATGATAAATATGTATTATTTAGATTATTAAAAATAAGAAAAATAGAGATGTACGAAATAATGGATATTAACGAAAAAAAAATATTTCGTGTCTGTCTTTCTTTAGAACAAAATTGTTAAGTTTTAATTAGTGCATTGCGCTTGATTGTAAGTTGTGGTGTCGCAAGCGGCGCCTGGTACTCGGCTCTGTCGTAAGCCATTGTGAGCCGCTTACACAACTGGTTCAAGGTTCCAATCCGGCGTGCATTCGCCTGCGGATGTGCGGAAACTAGATTTCGTAACTGCTCAATAACTTAACAAATACTAACTTTTTATGTCATTATTTCCAATATAAGTAAAAAAATAAATTTTTGAAATATTATTTTTATAATAATAATTAAAAATGTTTATCGACTTATCCAAACGCCACAGCTTACATAGATAATAAATAACAAAAAAAAAACTATTTACGAACACAATCGAATTATAGATTAAAATATTTATTTAAAAATTTGTTATTTACCATATCTGTCTATCAACAAAATTTGAATAAGTATTTTTAATCATAAAAAAATGTTTACGGTTTTCAAACGCATATTTTTCAAAGGATATTTAAACGTACGCGGAATGGAATCGATCCATCGAGTAAAGGTCAGTTCTGTATGACGCAATATCCCTAGGGCGGGTTGCGCAACAAGCTTCAGTACACACACATGCAGCACGCACACAGACCAAACGCTTGTTTAGATAATCTCGTATTCATTTCTATAAATGTCGTTGGACGATGTTTTTGATACAGGACCGTTATTTAAAAACTATGTTGAAACTATCTACTTACTGTCTTATGTTTATTTTTAAATGTATATTTTGACAGACGTGAGTGTAGTTAATAAAAAAATGCTATATAAAAAGGCCATTCGTCTAATTAAATATGACAAATGGAAGGCTCCAAAATAATCGTTAAACTTTTATTCAGAGAGCCCTTAGTCCACCAGGGGACCTCTTAATCCCAACAAAGTTTAGGTCATTTTTGGTGTCGAGAAAAATAAAAAGGTTATTTATTCCCAATTTAAAAGTTATTACATAATTATCAAAACAAATTACCATCGCTGCGTCGATTTGTCCGTATTTCCATGAAAGTGAGTAAAAAACAAGCTTTGAATACAATCATCGATGTAATACAAATAATAAAGAACAAAGAGTTGTATCAAATAGATAATGATTGTAATACAAAATGCACTATCGCTAAGTGACGTAATGCAGGAACTAATCCGCAAGGTTGTCCGGAAGGTTTTACTTTAAGGTCGAGACTGCATGCATTTGGTTAATCATGCATCATGACTGGCGATTATATGTGGCGGTTTAAATTGCGGCAACGTGAACGGTTTGTGGTTAGCGGCCCTTGTATTAAGCAATTGCATGTCAATGTAATTGATTAAGTATACAGTAATCGCTCATGAAACAATCGTAGAAAATCACGACAAACAAATCGATAATTACATTTTTAAATATCATAGTACCAGTAATTTTGACAGTCGTATTCTTAAATAGGAATTAACTTACGAATGAACATGTAAGCGAGTACTAAGGAAAGATTATGGAAAGCCAATCTTAAGGGGGTGACAAGGGTAATTTACTATTGAATGGGAAATCGAATGGACGAAGTCGTTCCCAAGAGCGATCTTCCAATAAATACCCTTTAAAGTGGGCTCGGTCATTGGTTATTTTTATTACTGACTACGCCATAAGATCATGAGAATATTTTTTTATTTATAAAAAGAATACTGCGTTTAATTGTTACGTTTTGTTACGTAACCGATTTTTCGTGGCGGCCCAACAAGGCGGCCGATAATTTTCATCGCACCGAGGACGAGCGAAGATAACTTGACCTATTTTTTTTTATCTCGAACACTCGCGTTACTGTAACCTAGTTAGTGATGCGCACGTGAGGCGTACACGGCCAATTGCGACAAAGTAGATCAATGCATTACGTATCATGGCTCTTCAAACTACCAACAAGGATACAACAAGCAATGAAAATGGTTCGATGACGCAACACTACTAGGAATTGATTTGTAATCATTGTTCTGACTAGGATCACGTCTGCCTTTTAATGGTGGAAGAAGGCAGACTAACAAGCGGCTCACCGCTACGACCGGGAGACAAGTGAGTTATCAGTCCCTTTACAAGAAAAAGGGGGAAGGTACGAGGTAGTTGAGGAGCAATAATGGTGCCGGCTATAAATACTTTCACATTACAGTTCCCGGTCGAAATGCCTCATTCTGGCAAAAGTTTCTACTGATGACTATAACTACTAAAAAGTAGCCTTTTCTAGGCAGGTAACTCGATAAAGGACATCATAATGTTGCCTATCGTCTCTTCATTTGGACCAAATATAGTAAACTCATCTTATTTCCTTGTTTTTCGTGTATTGAACTATATTATATTTTACTTTGTAATTGTATACGAAAACATGCAATGAGTCATTTATGGTTTGAAATCATTACGATCGCTTCTATTCACGTGGCTTCCTGGAACAAGAAGTGTTGGTTACGTAAAACGTGCGCAGCTAATTCTGTCGAATCTAGTGCAGGGAAATAGGTTAAACGTTTCTTAATAATGAGCAATTAGTCTTAGCAGACAAGGTCGTCCAACTAGGCCTCTGTGTTATTGAAGGAGAGATTATCGAGAGATAGGTAAATCCCTAACCGGAAAGGCGCTCGGGACCTTGACATATTTTATGTAGGTTCATATAGTGTACGTTTATCGCGCGAAGCGGTTACGAAACGCAACCTTGACACCAAAGCGTTATCGCGCAATGAAAGAGGCCACCCCGAAAATAACACGAAAATCCCGTTTTGTTTAATCACGAGAAAATACGCGTCTGCGAATATCGGTCAAGTATACTGAATATTGGTGCAAAAAAAATTGTTGAAATGCATCCAGCTTGAAAGACCTTCCCGATCACAACCTTAGTATTAAAATAGTACCAAATAGCTCGATTATACAACGGACACGACGAATGTGTTTTCTAAACATTCAACTCTTACTGTCGTACACGTATGTCCTGTCACAAAGTCACGTTTCTCGACATATCGTGCATTGAAAAGCAAATTTGTAAGTTTAACAGTTCATCACTTAATAAATAATCCATTATTTAAAGCAATCGACGTTTAGTCGTAGATCTCCGTGTGGCGGCAAAATGTCAAATCAAAGATGGCGACTGCCCTACTTTTCCCGCGCAATAAACAGCGCGCGTGTGGAAAGTTACGGCTGCACTACTTTCTCTACTTTTTCCAAGATGGCCGATATTGTCTATGAGCTTAAAAGAAAGGTCAATAGCATTTGATGTTATTTTTTATGTTATCAGTTGAAAATTACAGTTTTTCGTTGGGTTGATAGATTATAGTCAGCAAAGCCATAAAAGGCGACTTTTAGAAGACTAAAAGAGATGGGCAGCAACGTCTTTCTTTTATAGAAGACTTATTGCAGTCATAAAATCCCACCAGCTTAGCGCGATGACTCTTCCATGACATATTCTGTATTCAAAACTGTAATTAATCTAAAGAAAGATCATTGATAGGAATACCTTACAACAACAATGCTATTCTTTGCAAACGCATTTCTTGTCGCTGGTAGATACAAAGTTATAGTCCTAGAACTTAGGTAATGGATACATTTAAGCTAAAAGTATCGACAAACTGAAAGATGATCAGTAGTTTAAATATTTTATGTTTTCAAACGAAACGATAATTCTTCTTAACATCTCAACACGTCTAACGGTCAAGGCTAGTTTGCTGATTTATATTAAGAAAGCGATTAGTTAAATTTGCCGTTGTAGTTAGATCACGTTGTCACGTTGCAAGTTTATATAACGGTTCAGTGAGGAGCGAGCGTGCTCGTTGCGCAAGCGGCAACGTGAGGTTCAAGTGCGGACACGTGCCGGCCGCCGCGTGACCGGCGGGCTAGCACGTGCTAGCTCGTGCGCCGGAGGGGCAGAGCGGGTGAAGTCGCTGACCAGTGCCCCGACCCGTCCCGGACAGGTAGGATTGACCCCCGCGAAAAGTCGTCATAGATACCTAGAAGCTAGGTAGGGTTGACACCTAGGGGAGAACCTAACAAAAACCGGGAATACATAGCAGACCAGTGACCAGATTATAACAACCAACCGATGGATCTTCGTTTAGAAAACAACTTCGCCTCTTCACTCTATTTAATATAAAGTCTCGAGGGTATAATGAATTTAGGATAGTTTAAATTAAATCAATCTTGACACTTAAATAATGCATTGTCCCACTTAAATAATGTATAAATGTCAACTTTGACAAAAATTGCCTGGTGCTGCGTCATGCGACCGGAAACAGATACGTGTAAAATGTATTAGGTAATTTTATCGCACTAAATTCTTAGCATATTTATCTATGGTAATTTAGACAATTAAATAAATATCGATAAAAGTCTATTATCTTGATATATCGAGGAAAATGTTTGTTCAAATGTAACGGCTGTTGTCACGTTGCATCTAAATATTGTTTCTTTCTATTTTATACCTCTAGATTTATTTTTTACTTAACGTCACTGCACTAAATTAGTGTATATTAGAAACCGCAGAAATGTCTTATAAATAGCTAGTAAGCTTCTGGGAATAGTGGGAATGGTGGCCTACGAAGGTAAATCCCGAACACCAACCGGAATGGTAACACCGCCGTAATAATAATCAGTTTAACTACATTTATTCGCGTAGTTCGTTGTAAACGTGATATTATGACTCAAGCTTAATGCGCATTATGTAAAGGACATATTAATTACCTACAGTCCGTCCGATCGAGGTAAATTATCACTTATTTTTCTTTAAAAGAAACGTAATTAATCTACTTGCGTAATAATTTAAGAATACCTTATCCAAACATACGTTATCAGTGTTTGTTAAATGGTTTATCTAATGAGTCAGCTTGTAGCCTCATACGACATAAATATAGCTCGCTAGTAATTATTATTAACGGTAGTATTAGCCATGTAATCCAAAAATATCGTGTAATTATATTAATATAAAATACTATGATACTTTATACCATATATTGTAGGCTATCCTTAAGATATATGGTTAAATTGTTCGAAATCAACCCTTTACCGGTCCATAAGATTCTTTACCAAAAAAATCCGTGCAATTCCGCAAATATCGTTGCTTTAATGGGTCTAGAAATAAAATCATTTTAAAAAGTCATCCACTGAACGTATAATATGAATCAGATTGTCAGTCAATTGATAATACAGATTACAATATGAAGACAAATAAATACATGTAGCAAGTAAAACGTTCAACGAGTAAAAATAACTTAAATCCGAACAAACACGTGTTCTAGCCGCACGGGGTTATAGCGCGTGAGTCCCGTGCCGTATACGAGAGCTCAGGGTAACACGTGCTCAAATTGAATTTGCCCGATTGAATACACATGCTATGAAAAATAATATTTTATTTCAAGCTCGTGTTTTAAATCTTTTACCTCGACATTTAAACATTCATTTCCTGGAGTGATCTTTGCATAAGACTTTGCAATTGTATGACCATAATTAAATCTTAACATAGCCATTTTTATAATTAATTATGACCAGATCTTTATAGATATCAGACAGCGGATATCTTTGAGTTCGGTATACTGCGAGTTTTAATGTCTATTGTATAACTTGTGTTCTTATATTATTCCTGGCTAATAGAAAATAGAATTTCTAGTTGATCTGGACCAAATGTGCAACTGCACTGAAAAGTGGACTTAGTTTGAATTGGTAATCACTTCATGACAGCTCTTGTATTCATTCCTTCGTCAACCCTAAAGGGTTTCAACTCAAATGGAGCATCAATTGATAGTCGCCGTCTGGTGTATTGGTGATAGCAGCTCTTATAAATACTAGAGAACTAGAAGACTCATATTATCCCCCTTTTACGATATTCTAAGTGGAAGACCTGTGGGTTTATTCTATAAATCCAATCTACCCTTGCATATATTGGATTTATAGAATAAACCTACTTTATTAATTAATTAAATTTAAAATTGTCATTTAATTCCAGACACTTTGTAACCTCGAAATTGAATGTACTAATGACAAGCAATCTTGCATTTCCAATTACCCAAGCCAACCTTGATCGCTTCTAAAGGCGGTGACGAAACTAAATAGCTGTTTCATAACAGTATTACGGGTTTTAGACAGCAACGATGAGCACAAGAACCGTTGTCGCTTGTACCGTACGGTCCCAGTTTTTGGTTAACGGTGTGTTCACGAACTAAAGATTAGCTATGTAACTGCCCCCTCAAAAGCCGCTCGATTGCTGGCGGCATCGGACGCCACCGTTACATCTATGGTACTACTACATCCGCGTTGTCTATGGTCAATATGTCAATGTCAAAAAAAAAACAAATATTGTTCTATTATAATTCAGTATTAATTTTATCTATTTATATTTCTCATTTAACCGTTAGAAAATAAATCCCAATTTGGTAGTTGAAATTTTAATTTTTTAAGTACCATTGCTAAATGTCAAATAAATTAAACTATACATATGCATGTAACAATGAAGCAGCGGTAGATTTTAAATCGTAATGAGAACATGTTACTTCATTATCGACCATTTAA
Source organism: Papilio slateri (assembly GCA_018246275.1). NCBI lineage: Eukaryota > Metazoa > Arthropoda > Insecta > Lepidoptera > Papilionidae > Papilio > Papilio slateri. The sequence goes on from DWTW01002559.1 coordinate 9,548, forward strand.
CTGTCTGTGTTATACAGACCATCAAATAACGGGTTATTTCTCTTTCCATCATACAAACGGAGCGTTGCTTATAATTTGCAAATAATATTAATATTTTGTACAAGCTTTGTATTCATACACAGGCGAGTTTTATTATGAGATTTTTAAAACTAACTTTTGTGACAGAAATAGATAACTACATTTAAAGAAATGATCATCAAAATTATTTTACAAATTAAGACAAGAGATTGTGCTAAAAATGGTTTATATGTATTACTAGCACCCTAAAACGAGGGCCGAGTATGCTTAGAGTCATGATCACAGGAGAAGCAGAACTGAGCCAGTATCGTACAAAATAGAATCGGTTATCTACTTGAAATATTAATAATTTTTTGTTAGCAATACTTTTACGTTGAATATGCCACTGAATGTGAATATCTATTGGCATAGAATAAAAAGTGGCCATTCAAAAGACTCGTCTAACTGTTTAATATAAAAATATCGAAGTAACGGTTAGATAAAAAACGGCATTTCTAACTGTTACCAATGTATGCTCGGATTATTTGTTTGTATGTGTTTATTTGGGCATAACTGATATATTATCTAGGCTCTTTTAAATAAATCTTAAAACATAGGTGCCTGTAATTTTTTTAGTTATATTCGTATTTCGTTTCGTAATATTAATAACTTAATACTTAAGTAAATAATTTTAAAATAAATCTGAATATTAATTGCGACTTTTAATTTTAAAATCGATTACAAAATGTTAATCTGTTATAAATATGGCATAACCACCGAATAAAAATGAATAAGTAAGTGACATTTCATTTTCCTGCCAATTAGGGTCGGGCCGAGTAATCGAACGGTCGTATCTAACGGCGCGCGCGCATCTGGGGCGTCCCAGTGACACCGAACACTGCGTTGTGCCATGATCGGAGTTAGGCAAATTGCCGAGATTACGGTAGATAGCGTGGACAACGTTTTTTTCGTTCTTTTTAATATTGGTAATTGCTGTAGTGGTGTCACTGGCGGAAAACGAATATCGGTGTCAACACGTGGTACAGATACAATAGGAAATAGTAAAAATATGTAAAATATTCTCCAAATCAAATAAAGTAATTATACTTTGGTTGGCTACCTGACACTTTTTTAGGGACAAAAAGTAGAATTGAATTATCATTTATTTAGATTGTGGTTAAATGAAAAAAGAATATGCCAATGTAAATTAAACAATATTTTATTTCGAATTTGCTTTTCTTGCTCCTCAAAGGAACTTAAAATATTTATAATTCACTAGAAAATCATTTGCGTTTAAAAATAATATATTCGAATAGGATGAGGT
>DWTW01002560.1:0-10866 GCA_018246275.1 Papilio slateri
TTTTTTTTGTTTTTTTATTGTATGTTTTGTGTGTGGTTTAATTTATATGGTTGACCCCAACTTAAAAGGCTTGAACTCGAAATCTTTTGTCGTTTTTTTTTTAAAGAAAAAGGTAGTAAACCACCTATTCCGAATTAGAAAAGGATAGGAAGGGGAAAAGGACTAGAAAAACTGTAAAAAAATGCTTCTGTTACGACCTCTACCAATGTCAAATCATTTTTTTATTTTCTTCATTCAAAAATAAATACATGCAATTCCCGATTTGTCTAGAATCACTCTTTTCCCTGTTTATTATCAAGCATAGAAAAAGCTCTTCTTTTTCTTATCCACCCAAAGCCTTCGTGACTCTTGATAGTTGTCTATTAGGATGTTAGAAGGCAGCGATCGTCACATGAGGTCTAGTAAGCTACTTGCTTTGCGTTTGATTTCTTCTATAAAAGGCGTTACCCTACTAAACTACTATTATAACGTTATAAAAGAACTCACCATTACACCGCTGCGGGTCGATTTGCGCGTGCAGTATAGAGAAGCCGGGCGCGATGATGGCTGGCAGAGTGCGCGAGCGCAGCAGCGGGGGCGGGGCGCGCCTCCCGCCCAGCGCCTCCGCCGCCGCCGCAGCCGCGGCCGCCGCACTGGGCCACAATGTATATATTAAAATGTGATCATTATCATCACCATCATTATTAGCGAACTTCGCGACTTCATCTGCTGGACGCAGACTTTTCCCAATGTGTAAATCTCGGTAATGGTCCTTATTAGAGTGAACTACAACTGCAAGCAAAGTGGTTTGGGGGTGCGCAGTGAACAAAGGCGGTATTAAGAGGAACCGTAACTGACGATCATGTATGCGTAGATGTTGAATGTAAAAAAATCGAGTGAGGTGTGCCAGGACTGAGCCGATTGGAAATCCCTAATCTCAACCCACACTTCTGGGTCAAAGGCGTGAGTCTATATACTTTTCAATTTAACTACAATTTTTATTAGCGCGAACTATTTTCATATAATATTGTTGGACAATTCAATGAAGGACCATTTCAATGAAGGACCAAAGGTGTAACAATATTAAAAAGTTACGTAATAAGCAAATGGCGTGCAACTAATAGAATAGTGGTTTTATGATAGAAGATGGCAAACGAGCTACCCATAGGCATCCGCAACAAGAGAGTTGCAGATGGGTTGCCTGCCTTTATTTTGTAAAGAGGTAGGGAATGGGTAAGAATTGGCCCTCATCAAACGAAAAACAGAAGCCTATAGTACTTTTACTTCACGGTTGTCTTCTGTAAGGGTATAAATGTACAAATTATTTTTTTTTTTTATTTAATTCCAAAAAATTTATTCAATAAAGATAAATGGGGAGAGCATTGACTGAATGAAAGAATATTACAACATTCTTTATTAATATTTTGTAACAAGCAATCTGTACTAAATATTTTCGGTATTACAAAAAATATTGAGACTAAAAGAAAGCTTTACAACAATACGTGCTATGTTGTTGAATTAGCAATAGGACCAGTCTCGTTAACGTTAGGTTTAACAGTCAATGTGGTAGTTGTAACATTTGAATCGCTTCGTAATCCTTTTTCTGTATTAGTTGCGTTTAATTCCAGGATTGTAGAATTAGATACTGAATTTGACGTGGTACTTTCGTTACCCATCTTTCTACCAATATTATCTTTGAGTTCAATAAAAACTGGATTCATGTTGCTCGTTGCTGTAAGGTTTGATTTATTCCCCACTTCACATCTTTTTTTGAGAAAAGAATGACCTAGAATAGAATTTTAAACATGAATTAAATTTTATATTACTTTATATTTCAACAGTACATTTGTAAGTTAAATCTCAAATGCTTTTTTAAGTCAATTACCTGAGGTATGTTTTTTATTTGGCAGATTTTTTGTAATCTGGAATCTAACACTTGGAACTATATATTTCTTATTAATTCATATATTAATGATATGATTCTGAGTTAACGCTTTTTTGTAAAGAGATTTAGGCTGTTTCTTAAAACTTACCCGCAAAAATATTATTAAGTCCAGGCACATGAACATTTCCATCACCAACAGTTATATCAACGTGAGTTTGACCAATATTAGACACGCCTGTAGCATCTAGATTTAAAGTACTGTTGCCTATATGGGATAAAGAATAATATTACATTTTTTTTATTCCATTAAGATGAATATTAAGCAAACATAAACTGAACTGAAATTAATATGTACCCGTTTCTCCAAATTTAAGTTTCACGTTTGCTTCACCGATTGCACTAATTCCATGTGCATTTAAATTCACATCAACATTCTTCGGCAAGGGTTCACATTTAACTGTATCTACATTATTATTAGCATAATTATTGTTCATGTTATCACCACGTTCATTCTTCTTCTTCTTTTTATCGCGTACTTCTTTGAGTTTTGCCTCTAACTGCAAATAATTTTTATCTTGTTACACATACTAAGCTTCATTGCTATTTATATAGAATCATCATAAAACAAGCTCCTTTAAACATACAGAATTCATTATTTACTCTATTTTTATACTACCATATCTAACAAGACGTCTTTTTGTTCCAAAAATGCTTCATCGACAAGATCGCTCCGTCGTTTTGGATCTAATATAGTTTTGACCACAGGTGGCATTAGACTTGAAACGTTTGCCGCTGCTTGGCTCAAAATGAATATTGACAATGTGACCTTTAATAAGAAAAAAGTTTAAAAATAAACGTTGAAACTTTAATCACACATAAATTTTCCCTTTTATCTAGTCTATTATAATAGAAGTCGTAACGGAGCAAACATTAATAAATTTACATTCGAAATGAGCCTAAGATTAGATTAAACAGACGCATGAAAATAGATCTACTGTTATAAAAGCTGAAATTGAGAGAAACGAGATTAACAAAAATTAAACACGTAGGACCTTACTCAGAAGTAGCTGGAATTTAAAGTAGACATGCTTTTGTAATGTGACACTTGTGATGTCTTTGAAACGACTAACGACGATAAGTCGAGTTAGTTGTGTTTTTTCGGTATACGATCAATAAAGTCATGATATAAATTAAGCAATTACAACTTACGAGAATAGCAATACACAGTAGATTGGTAAGTGCCATTCGTACGTTATGGACGGTGCGTGCGAAATCAAAACCAATATCCGCCGAGCATTTCAGAAATTTTACGATCTGTTTCAGAAATCGACGTTTATAAATAAATACAATTTAAGTGAACTTTATTGCTTTAATGCAACATGCTTGTGGAATACGATGTAACTCGTTCGGACTAAAATAGGAACCAATTACGATGCGACACTCAAACGCCTCATAAAACGTTACTTTTACGAGATTATAGCTATTGTATACCTTGACTATAAAAATTTACGTTGATATTTTTACAAACAATATTATTAAACATTATTATTATTATTATTTTAAGAAAAAGTGATGTTTCGCGGTGCGACTTTATTATCATAAGTCTTACAAACATTATTTGTTTAAATATATATCGATCAAAGACAGACAATATTCAAAATAACAAATTTTAAAAACTGAGCTCGCGTATATTTTTTCTTGAAATATTATGATGCTTATCACTCTTTGTCCAATAAATAAATAGTCCTGTATTAAATTAAATATTTTTAAATATGAGCAACTCGATTGCTTTCCATGTTTATTTTAGATTGCCTTGATGATAAAAGACAAATTTTCACACTTTTTTCGTAGACATTCTTGGCATGAAACATTTTTCTCCTTGTATTAGGTTTCATTCGTACAAAAAAGAATCTTATCAACTTGTCCTTCAATATACCTGTCCACAATAAATTCGGTGTCTCCACCACAAGAATAAATAGGCTACTATAGTAGTATTATCGGTCAAAGCAATGGATGCCATGGATCATGGAATCAATTATATCAATGTACGACGTTAATTGATGGAATGTTGTTATCAACTTCTATTTCGTCAACAACTAATTGTAGAGAAAATACTGTAAGAATAAAATACAAAAGTTACCACCACCACCGATATCTAAAATACTAAAGTAGTTTGCAGCCTCCCTTGAAGTTAGCTGCAATCTCTCCGAAAAGAACCATAAATCGAATTGGTGAATTTGGAAAATTTACTCTGCCTTATTCTTAGATCCACTGTATAATTCTGGTGTAGTACAAGTCAATGATCTCATCTAAAAGATCAAAATGTGATTCATACTGGATACTCAAACGATCATTCAACATTGCGCGTAACTTCTTCAATATTTTATTGCTCTATTTCCAGTAGTCGATTTTATTCTCAAAGATTTTATTACTTCTTGAAAGCACATATCTGTGTTTGTACAATATTACTAAGAATTTGTATCGTACAAGGAAAATTGAATGACGCAAAAATGTTTTTGTATTTTACATTACATCATTACCAGCCTGTAAAGTCCAAGGTTGAATATAGACATTTCACTATATACAATCCTTCCCTTTCCCCACAACCATTTCCCGCTGTCTTCGCGTGGTCAACCGTACATCTGGAAGAATGGCGGCCTATAACTTCATCCTATACGTGACCTTCATTTCAAGACCCACCCCCCTCTGTCATATCTAACTCGACATTCTTTAAATAGTAGATCCCAATTTATTTCACAAAAGAAAAATCAAACGTTACGTCATGAAACTCTCCCAGGGAAGTCGTACACGAAAAAGACTGGGGAATTCCTAGAAGAATGGGTATATATAAAACCTGAAATAATCTGCACACGCTAGTTAAGTATAATCATTATAAGCTAAGCTTCAGTTTGGAAAAACCAATATCCAAAATATATTTTAAATGTATGATAGATAGAGCATAGTCTAAAGTTTTAGACAAAGAACTACAACACTAAATACTAAAAACAAGTAACTGATAACAATTACGATGGTCCGTCAATAATATAATTTCTAATAACTGTTGTTACAAATGCCAATCATAGAAATTGATCATCAGAGAGCACAACCAAGACCTATTTCAGCTCAGGACGCCCATACAGTTTTTATCATTACTAAGCCAAGCAACTATCTTTCACTGGGTCTACGCTTACAATTTTGAATTATAGGATATTATGTATCTTGTCAAGCCAGCAATTTCACTACTCCTTGATGCCCTTTGAGTCGATATAGTAATATATACATGTCACTGTTCAACTGCACAATGCCTATTTAACAGTAGAAACAGTATGGCCTTCTATCATTAAACTACCTTTCTAAAATATATTTACGTTTGGTAGTAGGTTTTTTATCGAGCCTATGATGAAATATATATCTATGATGAATAAGATAACCTTCGCTGTATTACGTTAATTACCAACCTAAATTGAAAGAGGTAGTTTAAAAATAATACAGATTTTTTTCCTACGTCATTGATTTGAAATTACGAAAGACCGGCTATAAAATACAAATCCCATAAACGACTAAATTGAAGTTGTGAAACAGCGGGATTTGATTTGCGTTGAATTTGAATCGAACTTTTACTCTTATTGCTTGTGTCATCAAACGACTGAACTGCGTAAGAAAATACTACGGTGATTTTGTACCTACTAAATTCCTTTACAACTTTATTGATAAGTTTCAAACTGTTTAAAGAAGTTCATGCTTTTTTTACTTGATTATAACAGATTTTTTAGTAACTCTAATTGACTTTTTTATTCTAGATGACGCAACTGAGCCTTATTATAGGATTTGTGGGTTTCCTGACAGGGATTTCGTCACGAGAGATAAAAACCGTCAAACCGTTGCCGGCTATAAGTAATTCGCTCGTTAATTTTGGCAAAATGGACTTTTCTTTTTATTTAGGCGATAAATATAAAGGTACGTGTACAGTGTATACAATAATTCACTCCAATTATGCTGTTACCATACGAAATAATTTTAAATTAGAAACTTTTTTAAATCATTTATAATATTAGTTATAGTTAATTAATAACCAATAATTACATTATCATTTGTGTCAGAAATAATTTAAATTAGATGGAAATGAAATAAGAACAATCATCGCGGCAAGTTCTAACCAAGCTCTGATAGGTCAGTTATAAGGCACTTGGCTATTATTCTGACATTCTGGGCCCGATTCCCAATTTCCAATAAGTTTACGATTTTAGAATACTTGATAAAAAAAAACTACTAAATTTGAACTCTTATCTTTGAAGCTTATCACGTTACTGTAATGGGCGCATGCCAAGTTTTGAATTTTTTTCAGATATATTAACAAAACAAGATTCCTATTTGCAACCATCCAGTTCACTATTTTCCTCTCTACACGATTCGCCCCTCGACGAACCCTGTCCGTGCTCTAATCTTCGCCAGTTGAAAGATCCATTTGCAACGCATCCCTCGGAAATTCTCAACAAAATCTTAATGAGTAATGATCTTTTCTCTTTTAACAAAGAACTGACTTCTACGTTGTGCTGCGATTCGCACGAAAGCGTACGTGAGGAAGGGGTCTTTTTTGAATTCTCACCGAAACAGAATCAAATGCTTGCAAATCCCATGCAAACACATTCAATGTTTTCGCCCTTGACAAAGGTTCTCGAGAGTTTTCTCGGAAAAAAATCAATCTTGCCTATAGATTCGATTAAACCTCAAGCAATAGACATTCTCCTGATGCCGAAGAAAAAATCTATAATTGACGTAGAAACTGATTCCATGTTAAAAAAGAAACCAGCAATACATGCAGTTGGCGATAACGAGATAAAAGAAAATGCGAGAATGACACCGGCATTTTCAAATAAATCATCTGTTAAGAAAGACTTGGCTAAGAAGAAACCAGAAGAAGAACATTCACCTAAAACTGATCCTAAATTTGATCATACTTTCACTGATAAATCTTAATTCTTCTAAATAAACAATGAAGTTTTGAGGTTTAAAATTAAATGAGTATTATTTCGTTCGTATTAAACGTAGCTAAATTAAATAAACTCGCTGTAAGGTATTTCAAAATCTAATAAACAAAATTAATCCGTTCAAGAATTACAAGCCTATGTTATCAAAAACAAAATGGATTCATTTTGATTAATTTCTTCGATCCATTTCACGCCTCGAGATAAGTTTAGATATTTTAGCGTCTCGTGCTTATATTTAGGACGGCAAGGAAGAACAAGATATTTGTGAAAAATATGTTTTTAATAATCCATAATTTTTTATGGATTATTTAGATTATTCTCAACCATGAAGCAGAAGTATTTATATTTCTGCATTTTGTCTAATAAGCAGGGCCCCATCCCCTTTCCCTTTTCATCCCTTCATCATAATCTCCTTTTTCTTATCTACTCCTTACACAAAGATTTTTCAAATTAAAAATCTCATGTTTTCATTCTTGGAAATGTTCATTGGGCTATTTCTACTATAAAAAGTTATGTTTTAGTAAACAAGTAAAATACTATTTTCTGATAACAGTAATGAAACAATTTAGTTAAACAACAGCTTTAATATTCAGTATTCATTGGCCGTTAAGTGAGATATAGCTAAAACATATAAGCTCCAAAGGGTGAAATGAACGTACCGCGTATTGAAACGTTCAGAGCTGTATAAACCGTACGAAGAACTGAGGATTACATAAACTTTGTACGTGAGATAACTACATATCACCGTGATCTGCATTACGTATTGAAAGAATAGATATTGTGCTTAGAAGAAATGGAAAGATTGTTTTCGGATTAATATAGAAACTTATCTTAGTTATGATTTGTATATTAATATTGTAGCAACTTCGATATCTTATGATGTTTTTTGATTAAAGGACATATTTTTTTTTTGAACCAAAACATTAGAAAAATACTTTATTGTGTTAATTGTAAGGTGACAAGCCGACATGGTGAAACAAACTTCGTATTTATTTAAATTCTACAATACCCCAGCATATTAATATTATTTCTTACGACACACGCGCTAAATTGAAATAAGTTAGAAGAGTTGGTGATTATGTTTTATTACGGCCACTACTAGGGTAGATATAATAAAGTAACACAAAAAAAATGAAAACAAAAAACAGCAAGCAACTGCTAGACCATAAGAGCATCCGTAGTAAAATTTAATATAACTATAATTAAGAATTTAGAAATTTATGTTGCAAAAGTGAATGGCAGTGTCAATAGGGGAAGAACAAAAGAACTTATATTGATCTGATTAGTGACATACTAAAGCCGACGCGCATGTATGCATAGATGGAAGGATGTAGAAGAAGCGAGTGTGTGCAAAGATCACGCCGAATGAAAATCCGTAACTCTGCCTACCCCTCTGGGTTACGGACGTGAGTGTATATTTATTAATATTAAAAACTAGTTATACTTACTGCTTCTCCTTCCTCTGCTGTCTCTTCTTCTTGAAAGCTCTTTTGACTCGTAGAAGGAGGAACGCGGCTCTGTCTATGGTCAGCACCGAGGGACGCTTGGTGGCGCTGGATTCTTCCATTCCCTCGTCCTCATCAGCCGGTTCATCGCACAACTTCAGGCCGAGCCATCGTTGCTTCGTTGTAGTCCTCGTGGTTCTGTCGACGAGGAGACGCGAGATTTTCTCTACTTAGTACAAGGATTTGATATTTAAACTGTCAAAGTCTAGTCTTAAAGAGATTTAGAATATTCTAGAAATAAAAGGACGTTGTCTACTTTCAGTGTTACGTTACGACTGGATAAAATGGGACCATTAATAACTATATTTTCTTGGACAGATCTTCTTCAGTATAATCTGAAACAAACAAAAGATTAATTTGATAAAAATTAACGAGTCAGCATTTCCAAGGGCTTAAATGGTACAATTCAAAATCTCGACTTAATTTGCTACCTTTCGGAACGATTTTATGACTTATATTATTTAAATCTAAGGCATTAAGGCTTACTAATAAATAGTAGCACTTTCGGATATTTTCAGTCTCAAATATTAATATTCTTAACTTTTTTTTCAATAATTTTGTGATATATCATTCCTTTCACGTGTTTAAAATCATCACTAACAAAAAACACGCTCTCAATAAGACGCTAATAGATAAAATAAAAAGCTGTCTAAAGAAAAATGTAACCTTAAAATTCACTGCACAAGTTCTTAAGTCTGACCTAACTGTTCTCTGGAGCGCAGTAGATTGTACAAGCCTTTTGTGGCTTTAAGAAACCGATTACATAATATTGCCCCGAGCTAGTTACTGAGGGACCACTGTAACAAAGCACTCGTTAAAGATACAACATTAAATGAAATGCATGCGAAAAGAAAAACAACTGAAAGGGTAACAAATTAGCTTAGAGTTTAGACAAGTCTGATTTACGAGATAGGGACAAACGAAGTGGTGAAAGTACTACGAAGCCAGAGAGCCATTACCAAAAAGCTTCGTTGCACTTTAGTTCAGTGTATACCATACTATACCCGAGCCCATTAATGTATGCGTACATTCTACAGGTTACACGTTACATACTGCGTTACATAACGTATCGCAGCATAACTTTATTTGAACTCTGAGTAACTTCTCTCTACCGTATCCTACTATTTTTTTCAGTGAAGTTACTAATATTACCATTCCATGACACACAGCATGCAACATTATTTCATGCATGCCCATAGCACTATTTTTTCGCATACTTGTATAGCAATGCTAGCATTCTCTCAAAAGTAAAAATTTCACAACACAACAAATTCAGAGCTCATTAAAGTTCTCCGAGGTAATTCCCTCGTGAGTCTGCTTCGCACGTGCTTCCTTGCGAACGTAAGTTACGCTGTAAATGTTTGGAATTCAACAAAATTTACGCGACATAGAAATAAAATGAAATTCCTTATAATTTTTCGTTACAGCTCACTTTTATCCATCAACCCAAAAAGTTACTATGAAATAAACATTGTTCTTCTTCTTAATTTTATGGTTGTAGGGATTTTTATTTGTCATTTAGTAAATGGAAATACTATACGTGCACAAAAACATGCACCTAAGTACTGTGACGTAACATCTATGTTTTTTTGAATGTACAAGAAAGCTTACATCGTGAAATAATCAAAGAAGATTAGTGAACATAATGTAGCCACATAGTCCGCTGTACATGGAAGTATGCGGGTGAGATGTGAATTATAAGGTAACTTTATTGCTATATGGTACATATTTTAACGTGAAAGAACAATTAAAATCAGTTCAGTCGTTTTTTCTAATGAATAAACTAAGGCTTGACCACAATCCAACCTGATGTTAAGTGGTCATAGTCGAAATATGGTACGCACTAGATTAGTAACATAATTTGTTGACGGTGTAACGTTATAATGAATTATTTTATAATTTTTCAATTTACTGACGCATCATACTGTGGGATAGTTTGTTAGAGCTAAACTTTGCTTGTTATGTTAATTAACGTACTTTAAGTGAATAAAAGCGCCATCACTTCCCGGCGTTCACTTCACTGATTTATTACGAAACTTTAGTATGAGAATCATTCACCCAATACTATATAGTAGAGCTTCGGTACCTTACTACACCCTAAAAATGCGACAAGTGTAGTGGTCGTAAGGTCCTCCTGGCTCCATGTATTTTCTATTCTCTCCTTTGTTTGATCTATTGCCATTCAATTTTTACTGCGTCACGGCAAGTATTTTGCCGCATTTGCATATCAGCCAGAGCGGCAGCTCGTTGTCCTTATTTTACGCTCGGTGCGGACTGATTCAACTATAACGTAGAAAAGAGACAGTGAATTTTTCAATATTGTTACATTAAATATAATAATTAGAGATGGGCCGAATGTGGTTTGAACCGAATACGAACTTCGGCCGAACATTCGGTAAAAATTCAAAATTCGGCCGAACTTCGGCCGAAGTTATATAGAGAGGATTTGTGGTTTATCAAATCTTATATATTGACGGGGGCCATTCAAAACATGATCACAGATTGCAGA